>CAUYQG010176131.1:0-12897 GCA_963574415.1 Tarsius wallacei | reverse complement strand
TTGTTGAATCTGGTTTGCTAGGATCTTGTTGAGAATTTTAGCATCTATGTTCATCAAAGATATTGGCCTGTAGTTCTCTTTCTTTGTTGGGTCTTTACCTGGCTTGGGTATCAATGTGATGTTAGCTTCATAAAATGATTTAGGAAGAGTACCATCTTTCTCAATCACCTGGAATACTTTTAATGGATTGGTATCAGTTCCTCCTTGTATGTTTTGTAGAATTCTGCCGGAAAGTCATCTGGTACAGGGCTTTTTTTTTTTGTCGGTAGTTTTCTTATGACATAATCAATTTCCTTGATTATTATTGGTCTATTTAGGGTCTCAGTGTCTTCTCGTTTCAACCTAGGGAGGTTATATGATGTCAGAAAGTCTTCCATTTCCTTTAGGTTTTCAAAAGGAGAGAATTCTTGAGAGGAGCTGTGACACTTTTTTTTTTTTGAGTTGAAGTCTCACTCCATCACCTAGGCTGGAGTGCAGTGGCACGCTCATAGCCACCCCAGAGTCGACCTGCTGGACTCCAGCGATCCTTCCACCTCAGCCTTCCAAGAAGCCGGAACCACAGGCACGTGCTACCACGCCAGGCTAATTTTTGATTTATTGTAAAGACAAGGTCTCGCCAAGTTGCCCAGGCAGGTCTCAAACCCAAGACCGCTGCCTCTCAAAGTGCTGGGATTACAGACGGAGCCACTGAGCACAGCCAAACTATGCCACTTTTATGTCTTCTAACTTAAACTTTCCACCAATTGTTTAGAATGAGAGCTATCTAAAAACTTTTTTTCAGTAGTGCATTTAATTTCAATAGTGAGTCAATATAAAATGGCTCTTTAAAGCCCAGGTATTGGCCAGGCATGATGGCTCAAGCATGTAATCCCAGCACTTGGGAGGCTGAGGTGAGAGGATTGCCTGAGTCCAGGGGTTTGAGACCAGCCTGGACAACTTGGAAAGAACTCTATAATAAATAGAGTTCTATAATAAATCAAAAAATTAGCCAGGTGTGGTGGCACATGCCTGAGTTTCCAGCTATGTGGAAGGCTGAGGCGGAAAGATCACCTGAGCCCAGAAGGTCTAAGCTGGACGACAGAGTGATACTGATTCAAAAAAAGTAAAAATAAAAATAAAGCCCAAGCCGAGTGTGGTGGCTCAGCCTGTAATCCCAGCACTTTGGTAGGCTGAGGAGAGAGGATTGCCTTAGCCCGGAGGTTTGAGACCTGCCTGGGCAACGTGGTGAGGCCTCATCTCTACAATAAATCACAAAAATTAGCCTGGCGTGGGAGGCATGCATCTATAGTTCCAGCTACTTGGGAGGCTGAGGTAGAAGGATCACCTGAGCCCAGCAGGTCGAGGCTGTGGTGGCCATGAGTGTGCCACTGCACCCCAGCCTGGGCGACAGAGTGAGACTCCAACTCAAAAAATAATAATAATAAATAAATAAATAAAGCCCAGGTGGTAATTTTCCAAGTTTTTAATTCCTAAAGATGGCATAGAAAAGGCAGTCCCTATGATTCCCACATTTTACCCCCAGGAATAGACTTAATATAGAAGACAACAAAAACCCCATAGGGATTGAATCCTTTAAGACAACTTTCCCTTAAAAGCTTGACATATTTGGAACAAAAAATGTGCTACTTGAAATCTCACTTGTCTCAGACTCTGAGTCTTTTCAGACGGGCCACTTGAACCTGACAATTCATGCCTTCTGGGTGGTGGGAGGTCAAGAGAGGATCCCCTCGTGGACACAAAGTCAAGCTCTCAAGGAAAAGGGAAACCTTATCTTATGGTGCCTCCCTTTATGACAGACAAATACAAAAAGACAAAGGAAAATGAATTTCTGAGAGGAAAAGGATCAAACAGTACAAATATTCATACTGCAAAGTACCCAAAAGTGCACCAGAGTCGCTACAATCCAAGACTAGTCACACAAATGTTTTTTTCCTATCACCAAGACTTTGCAGATGAGACGGTGACTTTTTTGTTTTACTGTTCACTCAACAGAATACAGAAAGCGAGAGAGGTCAGGAGTCTGGTTTGGTAAGACTCCTTATCCCCTTGCCAGCGGAACTGGTTCCTGGGTTCGCTTCTCTGCAACTTTCAGTAGAGAAAAGAGTGGCTTTTTTTTCATCCTGCTCACAGCGCCAAAACTGTGCACGTCATCGCCACTGGTCCCCTAAAGGTTCACTGAAAAACCACTATCATGAGGCAGATTGATTAATAGGAGAAAAGGCAAACAAATTATATTAAATGTGTATACGCGGGAGCCTTCAGAATGAAGCTCCAACTTCCCCATGAGTTACCATCTCGAGGTTATGTAAAGGATGGGGGCTTGCTTGCATTCTTGTAAAGCAGGTTATGGGAGGGAAGAAGAAGGGAATTCTTATTGAGGGGCAACATATAATTGGGAAAATATAATAGAATTCATTATGCTGAAAATACTTACTAACTTTTAGACTCCTACACTCAACCCAAATATCTTTCAAAAATAAAGACAAGGCTGAGCATGGTGGCTCATGCCTGTAATTGCAGCACTTTGGGAGGGCGAGGCAAGAGGATTGCTTGAGCCTGGGAGTTCAAGACCAGCCTGGGCAACATAGCAAGACCTCGTCTCTAAGATTAAAATATTAGCCAGGCATGGTGGTGTGTGCCACTAGTCCCAGCTACTTGGGAGGCTGAGGTGGAAGGACCACTTGAGCCCAGGTGATCATACTGCTGTTCTCCAGTACAGGGACAAAATGAGACCCTGACCCCCCCCCAAAAAAATTACAAAAACAAAATAAAAACAGTTCATACAAGGACACAGTTCACACAGTTGCGTGAGTTTGCCAGACAAAGACCTAAATTCCAAAGGATGTACTTCAGGAGGAAGAAAGTCAATTCCAGTTGGAAAGTCTGTGGTGCAAAAAGAAATGAGAAACAAAGAAACTGGTAAATATGTGACTACATCGAAATGAACATTGATTATATTAAGCAATGATAACAATATCCTGTTGTTTAAAAAACAGGATTAAAATACATGACTACAGCCTGGTGCAGTGGCTCCTACCTATAATCCCGCATTTTGGGAGACTGAGGTGAGAGGATTGCTTGAGCCCACAGGTTTGAGACCAGCCTGGGCAACTTGGCAAGACTTCATCTCTACAATAAATCAAAAAATTAGCCGGGTGTGGTGGTATGTGACTGTCCTTCCAGCTACTTGGAAGGCTGAGGCAGAAGAATCACCTGAGCCCAGCAGGTCGAGGCTGCGGTGGCCGTGAGTGTGCCACTGCACTCCAGCCTGGGTGACAACTCAAAAGGAAAGGAAAAAAAAATACGTGACTACAATTGCATATATATTTAGAGAGGATAAGTAGAGTCAAAGCAGAGGAGGAGGGCAAAGATACTGATGAACATTAGACTTGGTTAAGCTAAGAATGTGTGTTGTCATGTCAAAGGTAAACTCTAAATACACTGAAACAGTGATGTAACTTCCAGACGAACAGAGGGCAGGAAATTAGTATACTAAAAAATATCAATTTAAAAGAAGGCAAGATATGAGAGAGAAGGAAACATAAAATAGGCAGAACAACTAGAAAGTATAAAATAAAATGCCAGAGGGCTGGGCGTGACATCATACACCTGTAGTTGCAAGTACTTGAGAGGCTGAGGCAGAAGGTTCAAGCCCTCTTGAGCCCAGGACTTCGAGGTTGTAGTGTGCTATGGTTGTGCCTGTGAATGGCAACTGCACTTGGGTTTGGCTATACAGACTCTATTTCTAAAGAAAAAAAAAGATGGCAGATTACAAAGACTTTTGTTACGGAAAATTTAAATACTACAAAAAGAATAGAATGGTATAATGAACCTTATGCACCCAACATGTTAATAATCTAGTGTCATTTATTTTTCCCATTCCCCCCCCCCCGGAGTATTCTAAAACAAACCCCAGACATTATAGCACCTTATTCATATATAGTTTAGTAGGGATTTTTATCAGATAAGAACTCTATCATACCAAAATACTATTATCATAAAATGGTATATTTAAACAGAAATACATCCGAAATCGTTAGCTGTAAATGGATTAAATCTTGTTAAATATAAAGGTGGTGAGACTGGTTAAAAAACGAAATCCCACTTTATACTATTTACATCTAAAACATAAGCACTCAGAAATGTTGAAAGTAAATAATGGAAAAAAGATATATTATGCAAATATTAATCAGAAGAAAACCTGTACAGGTAATGAAAGAAAAAATGTTTTACATATATGATAGAACAAGCTTGGGCAAAGTTCTTTTTTTCTTTTTTTTTGAATCAGAGTCTCACTCTGACACCCAGGCTAGTGTACAATGACATGCTCATGGCCACCATAGCCTCAACCTACTGGGCTCAGGTGATCCTTCTGCCTCAGTCTTCCAAGTAGCTGGAACCACAGGCATGTGCCACCATGCCCAGCTAATTTTTTGGATGTATTATAGAGATGAGGTCTTGCCATGTTGCTCAGGCTAGTCTCGAACCCTTGAGCTCAGGCAATCCTCTCGCCTCCACCTACCAAAGTGCTGGGATTACAGACTTGAGCCACTGCGCCCAGCATTTTTTTTTTTAAATCAAGGTCTTACTCTTTTGCCTGGGTTGTAGTGCAGTGGCACAATCATGGCTCACTGCCGCCTCAACCACCTGGACTCAAGAGATCCTTACACCTCAGCCTCCTAAGCAACTGAGACTACAGGTGCGTACCACCATTCTAGGCTAATTTTTTTTTTTTTTTTGGTCTTTTGTAGAGATGAGGTCTCACTATGTTGCCCAGGCTGGTCTAGAACTCCCGGACTCAAGAGATCTTTACCCTCAGCCTCCCAAAGTGCTGGAATTATAGGCATGAACCACCACACCCGGTCATGGGCAAAGTTCTTAAACCAACAGCCTGTACTTCCCAGGAGTTGATTTATATCCTTTACCTAATAAGGTAGGAGTAAACCCTAGGAGTGAACCTTAGCTCTGCTCACAAATGAAGGACAAGGGCTTAGGAAGTGGCCTTGCTGGCTGGAGACCTCAAGCTGGTGAGAAACAGAGGCTCCACCTCCAAGATTACCCCCTTCCAGATGCCACGATTCCTTCCCGGGCCTGAAAAGAAGGTACAGGGATTTCTGGGAAGAGCAGGAAACTTGAAAATCTGTTGAGAAGCTGGATCTCTGAGCCCCTGTCATAGGTAGAGCTTGGGGATCATTAAAAGCGAGGACCAGCCGGGCATGGTGGCTCACACCTATAATCCCAGCACTTTGGGAGGCCGAGGTGAAAAGATTGCTTGAGCCCTCGGGTTCGAGACCAGCCTGGGCAACTTGGCCAGACCTCTACAATAAATCAAAAAATTAGCCAGGCGTGGTGGCGCATGCCTATAGTTCCAGCTATTTGGAAGGCTGAGGCAGAAGGATCACCGGAGCTCAGCAAGTCAACACTGGTGTGGCCATGAGCGTGCCACTGCACTCCAGTCTGGGCGACAGAGTGAGACTCCAACTCAAAAACAAAAAAAACAAAAAAAAAAGAGGGCAAAAAAGGGAAGCACTGGCTCTGGTGTTCCTTAGCAAATGACAGATGGAGAGAGACAGGAAGACAACATACCATGTGTGTCCCCTTAGTGTTCATGTCCTTTGAGCTTTTGTTTGGTGGGTCTTTCCTGACCAAGGGCAGGAGGGAAGCAATGCTAAGAGGTTGTGCTCAAGCCTTGGCCCCTGCCAGGAAGAGTGCAGCTGTGTTCTGTTGCCTCCTTTATGGACATGTGGACGCCTTGGCCCTGACACCCCAGAAAGACAGCTAGGTCCTGAGGCAACTTGGAACACTTCGATTCCGGTGCCTCTCACAAAATCAGCCTCATTTTACTCTGCACAACCTAGCAGACAGAGAGGAATTTTACAAAGGAAATGCGGACCATGGGGGATTCAGAATTTGTGATTCATCCAGACCCGACCCATCCGGGAGGAAAGCAGAGTAGTTTCACAGCGAATCCCGGCAGATTCCTATCCCTTGCTGGCAGTCCTGCCAACCTCTGTGTGTGCTGACCAGAAAGACCCAGGATGCACTGGCTGTAGGGTCCTGAGTTGAAATTGAGCCTCACCCGCACACAGGCAGAAACATGGATATAAACAAACCAAGGTTACATACACATGCATGCACACACTGCTGCTTGCACTTAGATACATAAATACAAGGGACTTTTAGTTTCACTCTCCTCCCCTCCACCAAGACTCAGGTTTTAGCTACACACAGACAGATACACACTTGCACCCAGAGTTATATACACAGACACACACTGTGCTATTCCAATAACCTACTCTTTCCTGGCTTGGTTCTGGAGACAAGCTAGCAATGACGAGAGCAGGGGTAGCACAGTCTGGGGTCCCTCCTAGCCAAGAATAGTGATAAGAAGCAGGACCCGTCCAGGAAAAGGGCAGACTCCAAGCTGCAGTTGACAAATTTTCTGTTTCTGGGGGACAGTCATATGGAATACACCACACTTATTTTTTTTAAAAAACCAAGTGCAGCTAAATCTCTCTCAGATGGAAGCAGTAATTAGTCCAGCTAACTACCCTGTTTATCCTTTGGGCGATATTGATACAGAGATCCTCTAATGTCTGTCCATATTGTCACAGCTCTTAGAGAAGGGCATGGCAAGGGCACAAGTGCTCCTGTACATTCCTGAACAATATTCCTGAGAGCTAATAAAAAGTGCACCTTCCCCTTACTCCCATGCATTCCCAGTAAGTAGCTTCAGAGGATCCTTGACTTCTCTGTAGTCTATGCCCAAACAACTGAAAGATGCTAATCTCCTTTTACTCCCTTTTGCTGAGTGGTTATAAATTTGAATAATATAGTATCAATGTAATCGTAAGCCTTGTAAATTATATAACTTTTGTATCAAGGTAATTGTAAGCTTTGTGATTTGTATAACTTCTGCGTAATGCATGATGTCTTAGGGCCTTTACTCTACAGCAAGCTTGATTAATGCTTCCACCAGGCTCTACTGATAAAAGTTATGAGATACCTCTGATACCTGGCACCAGAAAGTCTGAATCAAAAAATGTCACTATCAGCTGAAACTCAAGTTCTATACAATACTCTGCTGGTCACATGGCTAATGTATAGGTACTGACAACTCTGAACTTATTTATTTATTTATTTATTTGGTGGGTTGGAGTCTCACTCTGTTGCCCAGGCTAGAGTATAGTGGCATGCTCATGGTCACCCCAGCGTTGATCTGCTGTGCTCCAGGATCCTTCCACCTCAGCCTACCAAGTAGCCGGAACTACAGGCACGCGCTACCACGCCCGGCTAATTTTTTATTTTATTTTATTGTAGAGACGAGGTCTCACCAAGGTGCCTGGGCTGGTCTCGAACCCGCGGGCTCAGGCAATCCACTTGCCTTGGCCTCCCAAAGTGCTGGGATTACAGGCTGAGCCACCGAGCCTGGCCAACTTTGAACTTATAAAAGTGAGCTGCAAAAGCCTGGAAGGTGAGCAAAACCATTTTTTAAAAAATTTTTATTTTTTTTGAGTTGGAGTCTCACTCTGTCACCCAGACTGGAGTGCATTGGCTGCTCCCGGCCACTGCAGCCTGGACCTGCTGGGTTCCGGCGATCCTTCTGCCTCAGCCTTCCAAGTAGCTGGAACTACAGGCACATGCTACCACGCCCGGCTAATTTTTGATTTATTGTAGAAATGAGGTCTCACCAAGTTGCCCAGGCGGGTCTCTGGCAATCCACTCACCTCAGCCTCCCAAGCGCGGGATTACAGGCTGAGCCACCGAGCCCGGCTTGAGCAGAACCATTTTAGAAAGACCTTGAGTCTGGCTCTGCTCCCTGGATTCGAACTCAGAAATAAAATTTTCTCTACCAGTGCCCTGCCCCTTTGATCTGTTGGTATCAAGGGGAGAAGCTGAGCGTTACTCAGACTATAACAATATGGAAGGGCAGCTGGCGCTATGGAAAGCACAGGCTTTGGAGCTAAACTGACCGGACTTGTGACCTGGGTTTGATGCGCTCTACCCTCCGAGCCTCAGTCTCCTCACCTGAAAAATGAAGATATGATATCAACCTTATTCATTAAGGATGGCTCCTAAAATACAGCAGGTGCTCAACAGGTGTTGATTTTCTCACTTCCCAGTTTCTTTTTTTTTTTTTGAGCTGGAGTCTCACTGTCTCCCAGACTGCAGTGCAGTGGCTGCTCCCGGCCACCGCAGCCTCGACCTGCTGGGCTCAGGTGATCCTTCCACCTCAGCCTTTCAAATAGCTGGAACTACAGGCGCGCGCTACCACGCCCGGCTAATTTTTTGATTGATTGTAGAGATGAGGTCTCGCCAAGTTGCCCAGGTGGGTCTCGAACCCGCAGGCTCAGGCAATCCACTCACCTCAGCCTCCCAAGGCGCGGGATTACAGGCTGAGCCACCGAGCCCAGCTACTTCCCAGTTTCTTGTCTTCAGAGGGCACTCACTCACCTAGGTCATTAGGACAAAGAATAGAGTCCTGAGGCTAGCAAGACCATTGACAACACAGGAACTGAGTCTTGCCACCACCCCTGCCCTCCCTCTCATCATTCCTTACCCTCCTTGGCCACCAGCTTCACAGGCCCCTCCCTCTCCTGCCCTCTCCCAAATTATACTTCATGGTGCAGTGAGAGAAAGGGCTGAGGGGCAGGGAGGCAGTTTGAAAAGCAAGCACAGGGCTGGCTGCCACCTGGAGGGACAAACTGCAGGGTTCTGCAGAGACAGGCCTGACCCATGGGTGGGAGTGGGACACAGACTGTCAATGTGCCTGAGGTCACAGGTTTGTAGTGAGGAGTGATGAAGATCGTGCCGGGCGGCATGGAGTAAACAGTCACTCCAATTACGTTTTTTTTTTTTTTAAGAGACACGGTCTCGCTCTATCACCCAGGCTCAAGTGCAGTAGCACAATCATAGCTCACTGCAGCCTTGAACTCCTGCACTCCAGTGATCTTCCCACCTCAGTCTCTGGAGTAGCTTGGACTACAGGTGTGTGACACAGCACCAGGCAACCCTCAACCTGTTCTTCTGTCCCGGAGTTACTCTGTAGACTGAGGAATACTAACTGGTAGCTCACCAGCTGAATTTGTTCCAGAGATGAGCTTTGTATAGCTTGTAACCAAACTTTTTACCTAAAAATTCAGATTTCTCACTTCTCTTAAAAAATCACAAACTCTAGCTGGGCACAGTGGCTCAAGCTTGTAATCCCAGCACTTTGGGAGGCCAAGGCGAGAGGATTGCCTGAGCCCAGGGGTTCAAGACCAGCCCGGGCAACTTGGTAAGACTTCGTCTCTACAATAAAATAGAAAATTGGCCGGGCATGGTAGTATGTGCCTATAGTTCCGGCTACTTGGAAGGCTGAGGGGGAAGGATCGCCGGAGCCCAGCAGGTCGATGCTGGGGTGGCTGTGAGTGTGCCCCTGCACTCTAGCCTGGACGACAGAGTGAGACTCCAACTCAAAAAAAAAAAGACCAGCCTGGGTAACCTGGTGAGATCTTGTCTCTACAATAAATCAAAAATATTAGCCGGGCGTGGTAGTGTGCGCTTGTAGTTCCAGATAATTGGAAGGCTGAGGCGAAAGGATACCCTGAACCCAGCAGGTCAAGGCTGTGGTGACATTGAGCATGCTACCGCACTCCAGCCTGGGAGACAGAGTGAGATGAGACTCCAACTCAAAACAAACAAACAACAAAAATCACAAACTCTGAAAGACTTGACTCAAATTCCCCTAAGGCAGCAACTAAAATACAGCGGGTCCCTTATACACACGTGCCAGTTCTCCACAGTCCTCACTGCTCCCCGTTGCCCCATTCAGCCTGCTTGTTTACATTGCCTGCCCTGATCTGTTCATATTTGTGCTTCAAACCTTGCTTTCGCTGGTCCTCAGTAACCCCATGGGGATAGGAATGGGATATTTGAGACAGGATGTTAGATCTGGAAGAAACATGAAAGGAGGTACCTATAGAAACCTAGAATTAACTTCGTTTAGTGTAGTCTTTTTGTCTCAGCATAACCATTTTTGCTGAGAATTTACCCCCGACATGCTTTGAATCTAGCACAGGTTAGACATAGATAAATTTCCAACAGGCAAGTTTTAGGAGGTGTTCAGACATTTTATTTATTTATTCATTCATTCATTTTTGAGTTGGAGTCTCACTCCATCACCCAGGTTGGAACTCAGTGGCACACTCATGGCTACCCCAGCGTTGACTAGCTGGACTCAGGTGACCCTTCCACCTCAGGCTTTCAAGTAGCCGGAACAACAGGTACGCACTACCACACCCAGCTAATTTTTTTATTTATTGTAGAGATGAGGTCTCACCAAGTTTCCTGGGCTGATCTCGAACCTGTGGGCTCAGGCAATCGCCTCGCCTTGGCCTCCCAAAGTGCTGGGATTACAGGTTGAGCCACCGAGTCGGGCCCAGACATTTTTAAATTACTTTTTACTGGCTGGATGTGGTGGCTCAAGCCTGTAATCCCAGCACTTTGGGAGGCTGAGGTGAAGGGGTTGCCTGAGCCCTGGGGTTCGAGACCAGCCCGGGCAACTTGGCGAAACATTGTCTCTACAGTAAATAAAAAATATGAGACATCGTCTCTACAATAAATAAAAAATTAGTGCGGGTCTCTCATTATGGCTACTTGGAAGGCTGAGGCGGAAGGACCACTGGAACTCAGCAGGTTAACATTGGGGTGGCCGTGAGCGTGCCACTGCACCCCAACCTGGGTGACGGAGTAGACTTTGACTAAAAAAAATTACATTTTACTGCAGGTTAAGCAGCAGAGCCTACCCCACCTCCCCTTGGCAAATCTCCATCAGATGCAAGACAAGGACAGCCAACAGTCCAACCATTCAATTCATAGTTTGGCATAATAATCTCTAAGAAAATTTCAGGCCCCTTAGCTGGATGAAGTCATAGAAATGATAATAAGATCACCTTTTCGCTAAAGAAAGTTGTGGATTGGAAATGTCTGACAAGTCTCTTGGGGGGGTGAAGGCCCTCCCCTTGCCTCCCATCTAGCCTACCACCATGACAGTAATCATGTGACTAGCCCACCCATCTGCCTGCTGTCCATCACCTGACATCAGTACCTGCACTTACCTGCCCTTTTGTGATGATGTGGAACAGAACACCACCCAATCACCTTAATGACCTTCCCCCCCATCAAAGGGAAAGGTGAAAAGGACTCCACCACGAGCAGTCATCTTACCATTGCCTTGCTAAGCTATGGTGTGTGGGCCATGTGCTCTTTGAGCTATGGCCAAGCCATGTTTCCTAACTTTGGCTCCCTCCCCTACCTTGGGGAGGTGAATCTCCTCTTTCTCTCTCTCTAATTTACTTTCTAAATAAACTGTATTTTCTTATCCAACTTCTGTGCAATTCTTTGCATCTTTCTTGAGGCATCGGATCGCACACCAGACACCCCACACACCCACCGGGTCTGACCTAACATTCTGGCAGCCCCACTGGGAGTGTGCCCTAACAGAGCCTTACAGCTAAACTTGTCCAGCGATTTTTAAGATTTTTGAGCAGAAGTAAAAATCTAACCCAGAAGCATAAACAGACAACAGTGGAGCTGTTCTGATGGAGGCTGGCCTTGTTATAATTCAATTCCATCATGGTTTGGTGAGGAAACTGAGGCTCAGATTGGAGACATGGCCCATGACCAGGGCAATGGTTGCAGAGCCAGGACTGAGTCTCTGAGCCCCTGCCCAGAATTTGCCCCTGTCTGTCCCTCCAAGGATGGGCACTGGGTGAGGAATGGTGAGAGAAAAGGGTAAGGATTGGTGGACATTCCAACAAGGCCAAGTTTCCCAACCTCATGATATACCAGGAGTGGGTCCCGGCACCCAGCATCCCTGAGAATTAGCAGGGGCACTGGTGATGCAAACACAGTTTCTTCTGATGTCACTGCCCATGACTTCAGCATCCAAAGTATGACACAACCTTGAACACTGAGGCACATTGGGAGCAGCAGGATGGTTTCCTTTTTCTTTTTTTTTTAATTAAAAAAATATACTTTATTTAGAAAGCAAATTGGACAGAGAGAGAAAGAGAAAGAAGAGATTCACCTCCCTAAGGTAGGGGAGGGGGCCAAAGCTTAAGAGCACATGGCAGACCACAGCTTAGCAAGGCAATGGCCAGCAGGATGGTTTCAAAGGCTGCGTTGGGAACTTCTCATAAGAGAGGGAGCTGTGCTGGATTAATGAGCTCACACCATCCTTTGAAAAGACCTCAAAGAGAGTTAAGCCCTGAGTCAGCCTTGGCATGAGAAGTAAAATGACTATATTTCTGTTCAGGCTTATCCACACCAGCTAGAACAACCTGGGCTTCAAAAATCAAAAGCTTCCGAAGTGAATGGCTTAAGGGACCAGGAATTTGTGATCTCATGCTACAAGCTGTCCAGAGGCCAGGACTCTGGTCCTTTTCTCTTTTCTTCTCTGCAGCCCTCAGGTTGACACCCCTCCTGGTAACTATGATAGACCCAGATGTCATATTTGCATGACAATGTCCAGGGACTGTTTGCCCCAGCAGACTCTTTAATTTCTTCTTCTCTTTCTTTCTTTTTCTCTCTTTTTCTCTTTCTTCCTTTCTTCTCTCCTTCCTTCCCTCCTTCCTTCCCTCCTTCCCTCCTTCCCTCCTTCCTTCCCTCCTTCCTTCTCTCTCTCTCTTTCAGTTGGAGTCTCACTGTTGCTTAGGCTGGAGTGCAGTGGCAGTCTCATGGCCACCACAGCCTCAATCTGCTGGGCTCAGGTGATCTTCTCTATTACAGACAACTCTGTGAAGACCTTCCTCAAGCCCATCACTTAGTGTACTCAGGTGCAAACCTTTATCTAGACACCTAGAAGGAGGCTTGCAAACACACTCTCAGTTTCACTCGATACTGCTGAAATTGCCC
>CAUYQG010176130.1:0-33989 GCA_963574415.1 Tarsius wallacei | reverse complement strand
CACGCCCGGCTGATTTTTTGATTTATTGTAGAGATGAGGTCTCGCTTGCCCAGGCGGGTCTCGAACCCACGGGCTCAGGCAATCCACTCACCTCAGCCTCCCAAAGGCGCAGGATTACAGGCTGAGCCACCAAGCCCGGCTATACAGTGCATTTAATGTTGCCCATGTCTGGGCTTCTCATACATTGAATATACTTTTTTTGCACCTGGCTTCCTTTGCTCACAACTATGTGGCAGTAGTCCATTAATTTTCATTGCTGTTGTCTTATGTACTTTATTTTCTTTTTAAAGAGTACTTTGACTTTTGTGAGATTGTAGATTGATTTTTAATTTGTAATTGTAAGAACTAATGTAGAGAGATCCTATTTACTGTTTACCCAGTTTCTCCCAATGGTAACTATAATTAGTTATACAGTATAATGGTAACTATAGTATAATATCACAAGTTAAAATACAGAACATTTCTATCATCTCAAAGATGCCTCGTATTATTCTTTTCTAGCCACACCCACTTCCACTCTGCCTCCACCCCCTCCTTAACCTCTGGCATTACTCATTTATGTAATTTTTGTCATTTTGAGAATGTTATATAAATGGAATAATACACTATGTGACCTTTAGTGATTGCATTTTTTCACTTAGCCCAACATTCTGGAGATCAATCCATGTTGCTTGTATCAACAGATCTTTCCTTTTTACTGCTGAGTAGTATTTCATGGCATGAATGTACAACAGTTTGTTTAACCATTGGCCAGTCGAAAGGCATCTAGATTTTGTACAGTTTTTTGCTATTATAAATAAAGCTGCTATAAACATTTGTGTTTGGAGTACAATTGCTGGGTCAGTTGGTTGTCACATGTTTAGTTTTTTATTTTTTTAAACTTCAAACTCTTCCAGAGCGGCTATACCATTTTACATTTCCACTCTGAATGCGTACTCACACTGAGGATTGTTTATCCATATCCTCCGTAGCATTTGGTGTTATCTCTGTATTTTATTTGAACCATTCTGATAGATGTATCTTGCCATTCCATTGTGGTTTTAATTTGCATTTCTCTGATGGTTAATAATGTTGGACATCTTTTTATGTACATATTTACCATCTGTATATCTTTTTAAGTGAAATATATCTTTGTGTTTTTGCCCATATTCTGATTGGAGTGTTTCTTTTTCTTCTCTCGAGTTTTGAGATTCTTTATATATCCTAGATATTAGTTCTTTGTCAAATATGTGGTTTGCAAATACTTTCTTCTAGTCTGTAGTTTGTCATTTCATCTTAACAGGGGCTGTATTAGTTTGCTAAGTCTTCCATGACAAAGTACTACAAACTAGGTGGCTTAAACAACAGAAATGTATTGTGTTACGGCTTTGGAAGTTAGAAGTTCAAGATCAAGGTGCCAGCCAGATTGGTTTCTTCTGAGGGCTGTGAGGGATGGTCTGTTCTTTCCTGGCTTTTGCTATTATAGTTTATTGGCAGTCACATCTACAATGACCCTATAATGGGGGCTTTGGTAGAGCAAAATATTTAATTTGATGTGCTACAGTTTATCAATTTTTTTCTCTTATGAATCATGCTTTTGGTGTCAAGTCTAAGAACTCTTTGCTACTCCATAAGCCCTCAAATTTTTAATTTTTTTCTAGATTTTGTATATAGTGTGTGTGTGTGTGTTTGCCTATGAACGTCCAACTTTTTCAATACCATTTGTTGAAAAGGCTCCATTGAATTGCTTTTGCAATGGAGCCTTTGTGAAGAATCAGTTGGGCATATTTTTGTGGGTCTATTTCAGGGTTTTCTATCCTGTTGTCTTGATCGGTGCGTATATCCCTCTGAAAGTCCCATTCAGTCTTTATTAGTGTAGCTATATAATAAATTTTGAAATCAGACTGGTTTCTTTCACTTCATTCTTCGTCAAGATTGTTTTAGCTATTTTAGTCCCTTTGCTTTTCCATATACATTTTAGAATGCTCTTGGCTATGTCTAAAATAATTTGCTGAAATTTTGATAGGAATTGCATTAAACCTATTTATTAATTACGGAATTGATATCTTTAATATGTTGAATCTTCCAATATATGAACAGGATATGTTTTCATATTTATTTAGATCTTTGATTTATTTTGTCTCTGTTATGTAGCATACAAATCCTGTATTTCTTTTTTTTTTAACAATTGAAAATGATATTGTATTTTTAATTTTAATGTCCATATGTTCATTGCTAGCATATAGAAATACAACTTATGACTGGGCACAGTGGCTCATGCCTGTAATCCCAATACTTTGGGAGGCCGAGGTGGGAGGATTGCTTGAAGCCAGGAGTTCAAGACCAGCCTAGGCACTATAGTGAGACCCCCAACCCATCTTAATAAGTAAATAAATAATAAATAAATAAGTAATGTTGCTTTCTCTTAAACAAAATAAAGTAAGTACCACTGATTTTTGTATGTTTATCTTGTATAAGCAAACTTGCTGGAGTCATTTCTTCTAGGAGTTTTTTTGGGGGGAGTTATATTCCTTGGGACTTTCTGCATAGACAGTCATGCTATTTACAAATAGGGGCAATTTATTTCTTCCTTTCTGATCTTCACACCTTTATTTTATTTTCTTGCCTAATTTTAGTGGCTAGAATTTTCAATGCTATGTTGAGTCAGAGTGGAGAGAACATATAGACATCTTTGCCTTGTTCTCAGTGTTCAGGACAAGGCATTCAGTCTTCCACCATTAAGTGTGTTAATGGTAGGTTTTTTTGTAGATGCAGTTTATCAAATTAAGGAAGTTATCATTTATTCCTGTTTTTGTGAGAGCTTTAAAATCAAAAGTGGATGTTTAATTTTATCTGATGTATCTGCATTGATGGATATCATGTGATTTTCTTTGTTAATATGGTAGGTAACATAGATTTTCAAATATTGAATCAGCTTTGCATCTCTGGACTAAATCCTACCTGGTCACAGTGTATAATCCTTTTTAAATATTTTTGATCTCCATTTGTTAATTTTGTTTGTTTGGTTGGTTTCTGATTCAGGGTCTTACTCTGTCACCCAGATTGGAGTGCAGTGGTACCATCACAGTTCATTGCAGCCTTGACCTCCTGATTCAGGTAATCCTTCTGCCTCAGATTCCCAAGTAGCTGGGACTACAGGCATGTGCCACCACACCCAGCTAATTTTTTGGTTTTTTGGGATTTTTTTTTGGTAGAGACGAGGTCTCACTATTTTGCTCAGGCTCATTGTTCAACAATCCTTCCACCTTGGCCTCCCAAAGTGCTAGGATTACAGGCATTTCATTGGTTTCTGCTCTTATTGTTATTTCCTTTATTCTGCTTCCTTTGGGCTTATTATGCTCTTCTTTTTCTAGGTTCTTGAGGTGGGAGCTTAGATTATTGATTTGAGAATTTTCCTCTTTCTAATACATAGATTTAATGCAATACATTTTCCTATCACCATTTCCTAGGCTGTGTCCCACAAATGTTGACATGTTGTTTTCTCATTTTCACTCTTTCAGTGCAGTTTTAAAAATTTCCCTGAGACTTTCTCTGACATATGGATTATTTAGAAGTGTACTATTTTCAAATATTGAAATATTAAGTTTTTAAGTGTTTGGACATTTTTTTATTACTTTTCTCTTACTGATTTCTAGTTCAGTTCCATAGCATACTCTGTGGTTATTTCAGTTATTTTAAATTTAATGAAGTTTGTTTTATGGTTTATAATATGATCTATCTTAACATACATTTGGTGCACACTTGAATGTGTATTCTGCCGTTACTAGATATTGTTCCATATAAGTTAATTTGACTGATGGATGGTGTTGTTGAGTTCATCTATATCCTTGTTGAATACCTGTCTAGATACATCATTGCTGATAAGAGAATGTTGAACTCTGTCCAAGTATATTTGTTGATTGGTTTGTTTCTCCTTACAGTTCTGACAGTTTTTGTTTCATATATTTTGAAGTTCTGTCACTTAGTACATACACATTTAGTATGTCTTTCTGGTGGATAGAGTCGTTTATCATTATGTAATGTCCCTCTCTGTCTCTGGTAATTTTCCGTACCAGTAAAATATACTTTATCTGATATTGATATAGCCACTCTTATTTTATTAATGTTTGAATCTCTTTCTTCATCCATTTACTTTCAGCCTGCCTTATTTCTTATATTTGAAGAGAATTTCTTATAGATAGCATTTTAGTCATATTTTTAATCTATTGTCAATTATTGTCTTTTAATTGGTTTATTTAGACTATTTACAGTTAAGACCATTATTCCTGTGTTAGGGCTTTAAGTTTGCCATTTTATTTTATTTTTCTATTCTCTTGGATTTTGTTTTTCGTGAATTATGTGAACATTTTTTAGAATTCCATTTTGATTTATCTGTAGTGTTTAGTGGTTGCTCTAGTTATTACATTACATATATGTAACTTATCACAGTCTATTGGTGGCATTATCTTACCAGTTATGGTGAAATATAGAAACCTTACTTCCCTTTACATCTCTTTACCGTCCCTCATTTATAATATAATTGTCTTAAATATTTTCTCTACATACATTTAAAGCCATATCAGGGTTAAACTTTTTTGCTTCAGGCCGGGTGCAGTGGCTCAAGCCTGTAACCCCAGCACTTTGGGAGGCCGAGGTGAGGGGATGCCATGGGCTCGAGAACTGCCTGGGCAACTTGGTGAGACTTCATCTTTACAATAAATCAAAAAAAATTAGCCAGGCGTGGTAGCGCATGCCTGTAGTTCCAGCTACTTGGAAGGCTGAGATGGAAGGATCGCCTGAGCCCAGAAGGTCAACACTGGGGTGGCCGTGAGCGTGCCACCACACTTCAGCCTGGGTGACGGAGTGAGACCCCAATTAAAAAAAAAATTTTTTTTTTTGCTTCATATTTCAAACACAATTTAGAAAACTTAAGAAAAGAAAGTCTATTCTTTCTGTTTATCCATATTTTTGCTTGCCCTTCTTTCTTCCAGTGGTGGTTAATTTTAGATTTCAACTTGACTAGATTGAGGGATGCCTAGATAATAGGTGAAGCATTGCTTCTGGGTATGTCTGTGAGGGCATTTCTAGAGGAAATTGATGTATGTGTGAGTCAGTGGACTGGGAGAGGAAGACCTGTCTTCAGTGTGGATGGGCACCATACAGTCAGCTGGGAGACTAGCTGGTATAGACAGACGGTAAAAGGGGGATTCTATCTCTGCTGTCTCTCTCCTTCTGGAGTGGAACACCTTTTCTGCGCCTGCCCCTGGTTTTTTAGCTTTTGGGCTCTGGGACTTACACCAATAGCCTCCTAGTGTTTCTGAGGCTTCGACTTCAGACTGGGAGCTGCACTGTCAGCTTCCCTAGTTCTGAGGCTTTTAGACTTGAACTGAGCCATGCTTCCAGCTTCTCTGATCCTCCAGTTTGCAGATGGCCTATCAAGGGCTCTGTGATTGCGTGAGCCAATTCCCCCTAATAAATCCTCTCTCATATATCTTGTTCTGTCTCTTTGGAGAACCCTGACTTTTACACTTAGGTTCCAAGTTTCCTTGTTTTATTGTTTCATTTCTATTTAGAGAACCTACTTTAATGATTTTTTTAGAGTAGATGCTGTGATAGATTTTCTTAGTTTTCCTTCATCTGATAATGTCTTGATTGCCTCTTCATTCCTGAAGAATATTTTTGCTGTAGGATTCAACACCAAAAATTATTGTAACACTTCTTGTTTCCATGGTTTTGAATATGATATCTGCTATTATTCTAATGTTTTTCCCTTATAGGTAAGGTGTCATTTCTCTCTCTGTGCTTTGAAGTTTTTTTCTTTGTCTTTCATTTTCAGAAGTTTAATTATGATATGCCCCGGACTGGATTTTTTTGGATTTATCCTGTTTAGGGTTTACTTGTATTCTTGAAATGTGTAGAATTATGTCTCTAAGTAACTTGGAAAGTTCTCATCCATTATTTCTTTGAATACTTTTCAGTCTTGCACTCTTTTATTGTCTCCTTCCAGGACTTCAGCGATATGAATGTTAGATCTTTTGTTATAGTACCACATGGGCTTGAGGTGCTACTTATTGTTTTCAGTCTATTTTCTCTCTGTTATTTAGATCGGATGTTTTCTATTCTTTTGTCTTCTGGCTTACTGATTCTTTCCTCTATCCTTTCCATTTTGATGCTTAACCCATTTACTGAGCTTTTTATTTTGATTAGTGTATTTTTCAGTTCTAAAATTTCCATTTTATTTTTCTTTATATCTTCTATTTTTTGGCTGAGACTTTATTTATTTCAAGCATGTTCTAAATTACTTGTTGAAGTATTGTTATCTTGACTGCTTTAAATTATTTGTCAGATAATTTTAACATCTGTCATCTTGGTGTTGACATCTATTATCTTTTTTCATTCAGTTTGATATCTTTCTGGTTCCTTATCTGATGAGTGATTTTTTAATGTTGAAACCTGGACATTTTCATATTATATTCTGAGACTGAATTGTATTTAAATCTTATGTTTTAAGCTGCCTTTCTCTGATACTGCTCAGGCAGGGGAAGGAGCTGCCACCTTATTACTACCAGATGGAGATAGGAGTCTAGGTTCCTCATTTGGCTTCTGTTGATACCTGAAAACAGGGCTTCCTTGTTACTACTGGGTAGGGGTAGAAACTCTGGCCCCACGTGGTCTCTGCTAGTACTACAAGATGGAGGAGTATGTTATCAGCTGGTGAGGATAAAGGTCCTAGCTCCCTACTTGACCTTCTCTGATACCACCCCAGTTGGGGTGTTGGGGTACCTCATTGCAGCCTTACAAGGCTTCTCAAGTCTAAGCTTTCCACTCAGTCTTTGTTGACATAGATGGGGCCTCAGTTCTTCCTGTGATATTTGGCTAGTGTAAAACAGTTATCCAAAAGTTTTCTAGAGTCAGGCGTGGTGGCTCACTCCTGTAATTCCAACACTTTGGGAGGCAGAGGCGAGAGGATTGCCTGAGTCTGCGGTTTCAAGACCAGCCTGGACAACTTAGTGATAAATCAAAAAGTTAGCTAGGCCTGGTGGTACATACTTGTAGTTCCAATTACTTGGAAGGCTGAGGGGGAAGGATTGCCTGAGCCCAGCAGGTTGAGGCTGCAGTGACTATGAGCATGCCACTGCACTCCAGCCTGGGCAACAGAGAGAGATGCCAACTCAAAATAAATAAATGAGTAAAAATTTTCTGACTTGTTAGGCTACTCTTTTCTTGGTCCTTTGGCCAGAGAGAGCATGTATTTTTTGGAACTTTTTTCAGTACCCATTGTCTTTTCTAGGTTGCCTTCTTCAACTCACAGTCTGGGACATATGAGGCAAAAAGAAAACCCACGGAACTGACCATTATGTCTTTCCTTGGGTTGCAGAGTCACTAGCAGATCTGCCTTCTTCTTTACCCCTTTCAGAGTTTTCTTATATTTATTTTCTATATAACGTCAGGTCTTTTAGTTGTACTTGGCAGAAGGACTAGGGAAAAGTACATCTACTTAATCTTCTCAGAAACAGAAGTGTCTTAGATATCTTTACATCTTAATTCTCAACGGTGTTATACAATGACTAGGACAGTATGAGATGACCAAAAAGTTGTGTATTTACTCTTACATGTTGAAACTTTAGTCGCCTTCAAATACCCTCCATTTGATGCAATACACCTATTGAGATGCTTTTTCCACTGCCCAAAACAGTTTTTTTGAACTCGTCAATTTTGATGCCTTTTAGTGCTTCTGCTGTTTTTTTGTTTGTTTGTTTCACCTGTTCTACAACAGCAAAACGTTTCCCTTTGAGGACTTTTTCATCCAGGGAAATAAAAAAAAAAAAAAAGTTACTCAGGCCAGATCAGGTGAATAGGGAGGGTGGGACATAGGAGATATGCCAGTTTTCATAAAAAGCGGCTGAATACTCCGTGAGGTGTGAGCAGGTACACTCGTAAGTCACCCATCATGGGCAAACGCATTGAAATAATCTAAAAAAAAAAAAAAATTCACTGAAGCTAAATGCAGCCTTTTTAAACAACACTAGCTGATACAGTGATACCAGTTTGTTCCTAGAACACTTACTTAACAGGGGAAGCCGATACTACAAGGGGTCCACCCTCAAAAAGATAATTCTGGGGTTTTGGGGGGGTTATTCAAAAATGTGTGTTTTCAGAGTCTGAGTTTGTTTTTTCCCCCCATCTGTGAATTCATAGGCCTCTTCGAAAGATGTTGTCAGACAACTGTGTCAAGAGAGCTTTTCCACTTCAGCCCTTGGCTCAAAAAAACTCTTGGATATTACGTGTTCCAACTTGTCTGTGACCCAGGAGGAAGCAGAGCAAGTAAGTATGGTCAGAAATTACCTTTGGCAACAGGCCACCTTAACTTGTTGGTCTCTTTTTTGATTTCCCAGTCATTGCCATGTCCAAGGAAATGTCCATTGACATTTACAGCAAACTTTGATAAACAAGACATGGATGGGAGAACTATACTCAGAATCAGAGCTCCCGACAATTTTCTTTTCAGGTTTATTACCTAGATGATGTGGACAAAACCCAATCTTTTTGTGATTTCATTTTCCAACCTGTAACTTGATGATGCTGATAAATTGTCAGCTGGATAGATTAGGGTAGACTTTTTAGGAATTTTGGACAGAAACTTTGAGGCCTGAGTGAGATTCGGGAGTACATGCCACTAGGCTCCATCTGGCGTCCTCAGGGCTGCTTTGTGTACCTCACTCCCTCTGCATCCTTCTGTCCCACAGAGGGGGCCCCTTCCCCTCACTTGCCTGATCTCCACAGATGGCCAACAGGAAGAGTAAGGTGACTCATATTAAGTTATGTAGCAGTGACAGCTTCATCTTTCCAAGGCAAATATGTTTTTAAACAGAGTTTGTTCATCCAAGTGGGCCTATGTTATTATTATTAAGTTTGGAGCTTTGTTTATTGAAATCAGCTGTAGAAAAGTAAAAGGCAGAAGCAAGATTATGGACATAAATTGGAGATTTAGTTTGGGGTCCCCCAAAAGTGGATCATGAGGCTTGGGTGCAGGTGGTTATTTGGGAGGTGATTCTAGAAAACATAAAGGAGGGAGGAGGGTGTGGGGGAAACCAAACAGGGAAGGAAGGCAAACCAGTAAGAGAATGTGTTAGCGGGCAGTTACTACTGTGGGAAACAGGTCCTCAATCTTGGAATTCTGTAAGAGACCAAGTAGATATCTCTCAGAATTGTTTCCCTGGAGGATGTTGAAGCTGGGATATTTATCTACTAACACCCACCCCTCACTGGTGGAGTTCCCTCACTTCTAGGTTGTGTCTGTCTGCAATCAAGCAATCTCTAGTGGTATCAAAGAAAGCTCTACAGCAGGGAAATTTATGTCTGAAGAGTTGTTGTAGGTTGAGCTAAGTATCATTTTATTCACAAGGTGACCATAAGCCATACTTACACTTCCCTTAGAGGCACCTAGGATGGGAACACGGCATATAGCAAGGAAGGGTCAGGCACAGGCATTCCTCTTCCCACACAGCCAGACAGAAGCTGTTTGTTGTCTTTGCCCCCAGGTGACAGCTTAGGGGCAAGGATATGAGACTTCTGCCACCCTGGATTCAAAGCCCACACTCCACAGGAGCCAGTATTTCTTGTCACAGTTCAGTAAGCACAGCTTCAAGCCACACTCAGGGAAACTCAAAGCTAGAGTCGCCCCCACCCCTGGTGTTCCTTTAGTCCTCAGTCCAGAGACTGGAGAGATAGCGTTGCCTAGGAACACAGCTGACTTTCTACTCCTCTCACATTACCAGGGAATCAGCACTAGAAAGTTAACTGAAGGTCAGATTCTCAAGTAGAAGAAAAGGGATAGATTGAGAGTTTCTGGCAAGCCGACAACTTCCTAGGTCAGGCAGCTGCATCTGTCTTCTAAAGCAGCAGTTGAACTCAGAGGAGGGCAGAGGCATGTGGGGCATCAGTATCAGCCACAGAGGCCTCTGGACTCAGGTAACTTGATTGAATGACTGTGATAGTGTGCAGAAGTGTGGGGCTGGAGCCCTGCCCCTGCCTCGTGCCGCCTGCCCCCTGCTTCTCCTGCAGCTACAAAGCGGCCCTGTTTATCCTGCAGCTGCTTCAGGCTCTACACTGCCTCACTAGGCTGGTGGCATTCCGTGACCTGTCCTCCGCCGAGGCGATCCTGGCTCTCTTTCCAGAAAATTTCCACCCAAACCTCAAAAATCTGCTGACAAAAATCATCCTAGAACACGTGTAAGTGCTCATTTCTTGAGAGTTCCTTCTAACTTTGGTATATTTTTATTATTTTTCTTCCTATTCCAGAAGTAATAACATGTTCATTGTTGAAAAATTAGAAAGCACAGTAAGCAAAAAAAAAAAAAAACAAATAAGACATCTACAGCTTCACCGGCCAGAGGATAGCAATATTATTTCCTTAATAGAAAACCTTTAAGAACTTGTTAATTTTTTTATCTTTACACATATAGAGAAAAGGTGATTTTTTAAAAAATAAAAATGGGATTATGCTATTTTATAACTTGCTTATTTTCAGTTAACAATATTAACAATAATGACATTTCAGATCAAGTTTACCTTCAGTATCAGTGCAATGGCCAAATATATTCTGCTCTATGAAGAAATTATGTGTAATTTAATTTAAGCATTTCTTAGTGTTGGACATTGAGGCTATTGGCAGTTTTTCATTTTAGTGAACAGTTTATGGTGAAATTTTTGCTCGTGTGCTTAATTATTTCCTTACTGTGGTAACGATGATGGGCATATTGAGGCTGTGGCCTTATATTATTAAGTTGACCGTTAAAAAGATTGTGCCATCTATTTTTCCATCAGTAGGACACAAGTGTGCCCCTCTTCCCACACCATCACTGAGGGGATTTTTTCTATTTTTTCCCAGTTCCCCAAGTGGTAAATAATACCTCATTTCAGTGTCCATATCTTTAACACTAGTGATGTTGAATATCTTTTTCACCTGTTTATTGGTCATTTTAATTTCTTTTGTGAATTAGCTATGAATTTTCTTGACTGGGAAGATCCTTTTAAACATAGAATTTAAGCAGACTTGATAAACTCTTAAGCAGAAGGCTTGAATTGACCTCTCTGATAGCAATAGCTGATAATGCCTATTTACTAAGGGTTTGTTGTTTATTAAGAACTTTCTCATGCGTGGTCACATTTTACTCTGCTTGCTATAGCATTAGGTCTGTTTGGATGTGTTTTTGCAGAAAATACAATACTCTGTGTAGAAGGTGTTTTATGA
Organism: Tarsius wallacei; assembly: GCA_963574415.1. Classification (NCBI taxonomy): domain Eukaryota; kingdom Metazoa; phylum Chordata; class Mammalia; order Primates; family Tarsiidae; genus Tarsius; species Tarsius wallacei. Next base: position 22,756 of record CAUYQG010176130.1, on the reverse strand, counting down.
AGAAAGGATAAATTGACCTGTTTTATCTTTGAAGACAATGGCACAATAAGATAACAGTGCATTAAACTTTTTCTTCTTCTTTTTTTTGTCCTAACTGTGAAAACTAACTAACATCACTTATGGCCTTAACACTACTGAACTTTTAAAACAAACAAAAAGACTGCTTCTTGGAGGGAGGGATTTCTGCAGTCCTTTCCTGTTAGCAGATGATCATGGGTCTGAAGATTGCAGAAAGGGCCCAAGCCAGGTCCAAGGGCCTCTCTCATTGCCAGAAGACTCCATCTCATCCCTTTTCCATTATTTTTTCCTCGTCTTTTCCACTTATACAGATTTACCTGGAGAACTGAAGCCCAAGCAAATCAGAGTGAGTACCAACAAGTCTGCCCCTCCCTCCTTACCCCTCTCCCCCAGGCCCAGCTCTAAATTTTCCAGGTGACCAGAGATCTTAACACAAACTAAAGTTACCATTCTAGTCCCACCTAACCTCTCTGTGTTATGTTTTTTTAATCTCATTTTTAAAATGTTTTTTTTCTGATTATAAACATTGTTATAAGGAGAAGGTACCCCCCCAAAAATAAACCAGAATTATCTTTTGAAGAGTGAGCTCCTTGTAATACAGGCTTCTCCTGCTAGGTAACTAGGAACCCATCTGTTTTTTCCTGGAAGTTTTGAGAAGGTTGCATCATGATTTGTGAAAGAAACATCCTGAGTTGTGGCAAACAGGTGATGGGCTTCCACAATGACACCACACCTGCCTGCACCGCACTGAGTGTTCAGTAGTTTTTGACCAAAAATAGCATGACCCCCATAGCCCTCCTTCTCTATTCACCTGATCTTCCTGAGTGACTTTATTTTGTTTCCCTGGATTTAAAAAGTCCTCAAAGGGAAATGTTTTGCTGTTATGGAAGAGGTGAAACAAAAAGTGGCAGAAGCACTAAAAGGCATCAAAATTGATCAATTTGAAAACTGTTAGCATCTCGATAGGTATATTGCATCATACAGAGAGTCTTTTGAAGGTGAATGAAGTTTAAACGTGTAAGAATAAATACAATTTTTTATAAATAAATTCTAAAGGTTTTTTTGGGTTCCCACCCCCCCCCCACACATATAGATCTGCTGTTAAAAAAAGAAATATCCAAAACAGAAAGTGAAGTACTTAAAATGATTGTATTTTAATTGGGGGAAAATGAGCATTAGTTGAAATTAGTTTGAAAGACTGATTAAAAATATGTGTTTGAAAGGGTTGTTACACTTACTCTGAGTCAGTCACATTGCTGAAGCAGTTTATTTGCGTGTTAGCTCATTTTGTCTTCCTAATAGCCTTGTGAGCTAGGCCAAGATTATCCCTATTCTCCAGATGAGCACATAGAGGTGCAGAGGTTAGACAAGTGGTAGAACCTATGTGCAGACCAAGTCTATTTATCTCTAAAACAAGAGTTCATACCACTATTGCTAAAGCTACACATTTCCCAAGCCTTGGACCATGACTTCTCTTGTGGCTTTGTGTCACTTTCTCATTCTGTCCTGACGTCTGGAGGACTGGGTGTTTGGGCGGGATCCTGGAGATGCTGCCCACTGTGAGTCAGTACCAAGTGCAGGGTGGCACCGAGCAGTAGGTGAGGCCATGACTTGCTGTGCGTCTTGGGCCCCATCTGTTTCTCTCTGAGACTTGCTGTATAGATCAAATGCATTGTGCATGTACACACCTCAGAGCCACCTGTCATGGGGTAAAGGCTAGCTAAACGTGAGTGGCATGAGCTCTGATCTGAGATGTTTCCTCCACAGTCTCTCTGCCACGCCTGGTTGACCTGGATTGGAGAGTGGATATCAAAACTGCCTCAGACAGCATCAGCCGCATGGCCGTCCCCACCTGCCTGCTCCTGATGAAGGTACGTGCACTGTCATGGTTGTCAGAAAGAAGGGGCAGCCATGATATGGCACCCAGTAGGCCAGCTAAAACACCAGCATGTTTGGGGACTTTTAGCCCATCAATTTGAAAAGATTAGCATCTTGCAGATGCGTGTGTTTATTTACAAGTTATACATGTACTACTTTATTAACATATTATGGACATGATAAAACATACACTAAAAATAGAAATTTTAAAATAATAAAGCAGGTAGAAAGCATACTATTTTTTAAAATAGTACTTCTCAAAGTACTGATGTAAACACAATGTTTTCTCACTTGAGTGCTGAGAGGGTATTAGGGAGGTGTGTGAGCTTTGGTTGGGACTTCTCTGCTGTCCACTCAGACTCTTGTTACAAATAGAAACTAAGCCAGGCGACCGAGGCATCTGCTTCACTCTCCCCGGTTGCTGTATGACTCAGGAGCTAGTACTCTCTATGGCTCTTAGCAAAGAGCTTTTCTTCTGAGGTTCAGCAGAGCTGAGTCCAGCTTGCAGATCCAGGGCTCACTTATAGGAAGTCAGGAAGAGAGGCAGCTTTGACTTTTCTGGGCCATGTTCTCTTTTCAGATCCAGGAAGATCCCAGTCTGTGTGGAGACAAACCCTCCACCTCTGCTGTCACCATGGAGCTGAGCAAAGAAACTCTGGACACCATGCTAGATGGGCTGGGCCGCATCAGAGACCAGCTTTCTGCTGTGGCCAGTAAATGACCCGACCAACTAACTGCCAGCACCCACTGCTGTGCCCCAGCTGCTTGTGAGCAATGAAGCTCCTCCCAGTGCACAGGCTGCCCTTGAAGCTGTAGCTAACAGTAGGCAGGACGGTGGGAACAGAGGGGGCTTCTGCCATCCAGAAGGCACCGTTGTATTGAGTAGAAGCAGCCAGGCCCCTTGTTGTTCTCTTCCTTCATCTTCTTTCTCTTTCTCTTTCTGAAGCTGGTGAGCAGAAGCTCCCACCTTTGAAAGGCTGCTGTGTACAACATAATTACCACCGAGGCAGTGTGGTGGACATTTGCTTCGTCAGCTGCCTCTACATGGCTGCTTGGGAAATTCAGGCCCAAACTGTAGAGCTTCTCTAATAAGTTTATTTCTAACATTAGCTCTAATGAGTTCATTTCCAACCCAGAACACACGGAGAGTATCAGGCGGGTGATGCCAGCAGTTCCTGTCTCTTTCAGAGCAGCCGGGCAGATCCCACAGAGCAGGGCCAGCAGCATGGCCCCTCCAGGGCATTCTGGGAGCCTCCCAGCCTTTTCGGCCTCCTCATCAGCACAGGAAGTCTGCCATGGGTGCTAATTCCCTTCTTCGTGAAACCAGCGACCCCTTCCTTGATATCATGCAGCCACTCCTGGATGAAGAAATGGGAGTAATTGGAAGTAAAAAACAGTTCTCAAAACTTCACGATTCTTGTAGCTTCTGTCCTTCACCCAAGTTGTTGCTTTTGGCCTGTGCTGCCCCTGGTTCTTAGAGATGAAGACCAGAAACCAGCCTACTACTTCCAGGTCAAGAGCTCCTGCTCTTACCCTCAGGTTGAGTTCAGCCTTGTTATAAACTTATCCCTGACTTTTCCTTCCACTGTCTGCACACAGACATGTCAAGTCCCTGTTCTCTTGGCCTCTCACGGGCATTCATAAGAAACTAACTTGAAACAAGGAGCCCAGCTTAGGTGTTGGAGCAGTTGGACATCCCCCTACCCAGGTCTATCTGATTAGAGCCATCTGGGTGCACGACATAGAGGGCATTCGATAAATGACTGGAGAAGTCAATATGTGTTTACTACCCTTCATTTCATGTGCTTGTGTAAGGGATTTGTCTTCTACTGTTAGTGATGATGGATTGTTTCCAGACCTGACCCTATTTCAGGAGGGTCTTCTAGCTCCTACCTATTGATCTCAAAGGAAGTTCTTTCGTCCAGTGCTTGTCTGGTTTTCCAGGAGTACTTTGTGTGATGAAGCAGCTGTACGCAAACTGCCCCTTCCTTAGGGTGTGGCAAGGTTTAGCTATCCAAACTTCATCCACAAAAGGGATGACTCTGTGTGTCACCTGTGCTGGCTGCCCAGCATATTCTACCCACCCAGCAGCAAGGGTGGACACCTGGCTCTCCTGATCATGTGCCACAGACATTGTCTTGTGAATGTACATGACTCCAGTTGGCTAACCTGAATCTTTCCCTGGGGCTCTCTCTGCTGGAGTTAGCAGAGAAAACAATCTCTTGCCTCTAGGCTCTGATAGTGAGGCCAGCGATGGATGCTAAGGTCCATCTTCCTACACACAGAGAAAGCCCATCTATAGTTGGAGAGGCCATCTGGACCCTGCAGGTATGGAAATGATTGCTAGGAGGAAGATGTTGATATTCACAGAGCCCTAGAAACAGCCAAGCGGGGCCACATGGGAAAAGACCACTTCTTCAAGGCTTTTGGAAACTGGAGCCAGATGCTCCTCTTCCTTCCCGTTTTTATTAAACATGAGTCACTGGTCTCCAGGAAGGGGACCCCTTATATCCATGTCAAGTCCCTGTTCTCTTGGCCTCTTATGGGCATTCATAAGAAACTAACTTAAAGCAAGGAGCCCAGCATAGGTGTTGGGGCAGTTGGACATCCCCCTACCCAGGTCTTTCTGATTAGAGCCATCTGGACATATGACATAGAGGGCATTCGTTAAATAACTGGAGAAGTCAATATGTGTTTACTACCCTTCATCTCATGTGCTTTTATCCCCTTATATCTGTCAGTGGGTCAGACTTGTCCCTTGGCACTAGGAGGGTGGTCACTGTTCATCCCCTCAGAGGACCTTTTGAGAAACTGGTGTAGCCTGTTACCTGTGTAACCCAAGGTGTTCTGTCCTGGATCCTGGCACTCCACCAACATGGAGAAATAAGTATCCTGCTTATAAGGCAGCTGGAGGAGGACTCAGCTTTTTGAGCTTCACAGTTTTACGTTGGAAATTTATGGCAGGCAACACCTGACAAAAAAGCAACACAGTGCAATAGCCATCACATGGCAAGTACTACTACACCTAGCCGTGCCTTTCCAAGCAGTGGCTAATGTCGGATCCAGGTGGTAAGGTCAAGAGCAGACTAAGGGCAGCATTAAACAATTCTGCTCACTGGGCCAGTTGCTCTGAATGTATATGTGAGATTTGTTTTAATCAGGAATAGTAAAACACGTGGAAGTGATGGTCTTGAAGGAAGAAGTGTGTGCTCACAGAGCTCTAGAAGCAGGAGGATGGCATGCAGGGTCCCACAGAGAAGGGTCAGCCGTGGTTAGGAGGCAGACATGGCCCAGGGCCTGTAGTGGCCCCTTCACAGGAAGGAATGGTTGAGGCAGGGTAGGCACACTGAGTTAGTTTAGGATTAATTTTAATCTGGGTGGGTTCTGAGCTTTAGGGGTGGTCTCTAGTCCAGTATCTGACCCTACGGTGACTTAGGGGGAATATTGATTTAGTGTGCTGAGAGTTTGATAAAAGAGGTAGTTGGGGGTGTGGGCTCTGGATTGGTTGGTTTGTACATCAAAGTCATGCTTGCAGGAGAGTCATTTACTCTCTCTAGAATTAGCTAACCCTAGGAGAGGTGGCCTCTTTGGATCAAGGCTGCAAATGCTAGAGTGTCAAGAATACAGAAAAAAAGGCTATATAGTCAATACTAGGTTATGCTGCAGTAACAAACAATCCAAGGTTGCAGTGACTTTTAAAAGTTTATTTGCCAGTGCTGTACATCTGATATAGGTTGGAGGCGGAGGGTAGTATTCTCACTGTAGTCATTAAGAGGCCCAGAACGATGATTTCAACACTTGCCTCCACCATAACCAAGGCAGAGTGAGGGACTGTGGCAGATCGCACCCATGATCTTAAAGCACCCAGAAGTGACAGGCAACTCACGTGAACACACCTAACTATGACGAGAGCAGAGAAGTTCATGCTTACCATGTGCTGGGAGGGAAGAGAAATGGAATATTTGTGATTAGCTCTGATGACTACTGCCCCCGTTGTGTGAACCAAAAGAGTCCTCTTTTGCTACACTTATAAACAAGACTTGTGAGTCATAATACACATTGTGTCTTAGCATAAATCTCAGCACACGAGTGGTACAGGAGAACACAGACGTTTTCCCAAATATCGTCCTGCCTCTTCACACAGCCTCCTAAGGTTATTAGAGCGTCCATTCACAAGTATTTGTGCATTTTACCAAGCAGAAGTCAGCACAAAGAAGTCCAGGGCTGAGCTGTAACTCAAATCTGGGTCTTTCGACCAGAAGACCAGTAGTTTCTCCATTCCTGCCTCAGTTGGGGGAAAACACATGATTCTTTAAAGATAGCCTGAATTTTCCCATAATTTGTCAACTTTCAGCTCTCTCCCTCATTAATCATGCCTTGCCATCTCCTCCTGGACCATATTTATCCTCCTTTGTTTCCTTGTGTGTGTGTGTGTGATTTTTCAGGTTCAAATACAAAATGGCATGAAGGCCACACATTTGAATCTTGCCCACACGCAGTGGGCATTATGTCCAGTAGTCATTAGTCAAGCCCTGTGATCTGGTATTTACAAATTTCCATGCAATTAATCCATCGTGGTGGAAGAAGCTCTCCATTATTTTGTTAGTAAGCTGAGATGTTATCAGAAGTGAGAGTTTTTTTTTTAATTACTGTCTTTATTTTTATTTATTTTTATACTTTAGAAACCAATGGCTATGTGGCACTTTAAAAGTTTCTCAGTAGTTGATTATTTTTACAAGAACTGCTTTGAACCTGTAACCAAATACTGGTTGTTTCTAAACATTCTCTTACCTGTGTGATTTTGATCTTTATACAACTTCCTTTCTTTTGCACTTACATTTCTGTGGCTTAATCGTCCTTTTTACAACTGCTTTAAAAGGAAGGAAAAAGGATTATTCCCTGGTTGGTGCCAGAGCACCCTAATCTCCAAGGAGTGAGAACCATTCTTTATTTGGGGAAATGTCAATAGCTTTCTCTCTCTTTTTAAAACGTTTTGTTAAATATTGAGAAGATACAGAAGATAGGAATAATGTGTAAAGTATAAAGAATCATGATACATTTGATGTGCCCCTCAGTCTCATCTTCATTATGGGCCATTAGGCTTTAAGGCTATTGAATGCCAGGTGATAAGGATGGTAAGTCTGAGTTTCTGTTAGCTCTGGGCTCTTAGGAAAGTCTTTAATGGGTTTTTATACCTCATCTGTAAGTAAGATAACTACTTCAGCAATGCATCTCATAAATTTACAGTAAACTGCTTAGATCACTGGCTGAAGAATGGACCTTTCTTGGCTATTGTTATTAATGTTGAACTAGCCATATGGCCTAAGACACATACTACACAGTAAAATACAATACTGTCCCAACAAACTGTGTTATAAATTGAAAGATGCTTTGGGATATCAGAGGGTTTGGGGTCATTGTTCTAAACATGCTGGATAGCCAGCTTGGGCTGGTCCCCAGTTAGGATTTCAGGAACTCTAAAAAAGCTCCTACTTGAGGTATTTGCTTCCAAACTTCAGGGAGCCAGAGTCACTATGTTAGCTAGGATATAGATTTGGCTGCTCTAACAAAAGCCCAATTTCCATGGATTAGAGAAGCTAGAAGTTCCTCTCTTATGCAAAAGTATTACAAGCCGGTGGGAGATTTGTAAGGGTAAGGTGGTTCTGCTCCAGGAGGTGGTCCACAGGCTTGGTGTTTCCCTCCATCTTGTTGCCCTCATCGCCGTGAGCAAACATTGCATGCCACTATACTCCAAGAGGAAGAGGTGATGTGTTCCAGAAACTGCTACATTATTTTCATATCCCACTGGCCACAATCACATGAACAGTCTTTAGCTGCCAGGTAGGTTGGGAAATATAGCCTCTGGCTGGGCAGTGATGTGTCAAGCTAACACTCTGGGGTAGGGAAGGGTGGGAGGGTGAGCAAGCCGGGTGGGGGGGGGTTCATTACTGGAATAGAGCAGATAGAGACAATTGACACTACTCACCTACACATACTCAGCTGAGCACAGCTCATTGTAGCCTCATTTATCGGTTGCTTTCCTGGGAGCAGGTTTCATGGGAAAAGAGAAGTGAACAGAAAGGCACTGTGCTGGGCGAGGAGAAGGGGTGGTGATGTGGGAGCTTCCTGAAGATGGAGACCATTTCTCATTGACTTGGTCTCCACAGTAGCTACCACAGTGCCTGGTGCACAGTAGACCGTCACATACGTGTCCACTTGCATTCTACTTCTGCAGACTCAGGATTTGATCTGTGATGTGGTTGAATTAGACTGAATGGATTAGAATGGCAGATAGGTAGAGTTCGTGTTTATTTGCTTTTCTCTTAAATCTACCTCGCCTGGGCCCCGATTCACTAGCTAGGTAACTACCATTCTCCAACTCTGCGATCACACTTTCTGGCCTTGAGTGACTTCTAGTTCGTGACATGTTAGACTGTTCATAGCAGCCTCCCAGCCACTGTGTTTGGCTTGGGTAGGAAGAGGCAGTGGTGGGAGCCACAGTGGCAGTGGAGAGCAGAAGTAGGCTCCTGCCACTGGAGTTCAGGGCCAAGCACTAGCAAGGGGCCAGCAGGGGACAGGCACTGAGTTCTCTCCAACTGCTGGAGTGAGGCAGGAAAGACGCATAGCCCTGGGGCTAAGCAGAGGTGGCATACTGCGCCTTCTCTAGAATGCCTTCCCTTTACTCCGACTTAAGCCCTATTCATGCTTCTGGATCCATAAGTAGCCCCTGACAGGGGCCGAGGAATTCAACCTAACATGCTTGTCTTCTCTGCCTGCATTTCTTCTATTATTCCTCTCTTCACAACGTATTTTGGTGGTCTGTATGCTTGCCTTCCTCCACACCAATCACCACTGTATCCCCAACACCCGAGCAAAGAGGTAACAGGCATTCCCTGTTGGTACTGAACATTTCCTGCCACCAGCTGAACTTGAGTCTCTCCCTGGGGTTACTTTATAAAAGAGGCCACTTGTTCAGGGGTCATATCCTGTTTGGTTGCTCAGGGTTCTTTCTGTTTTAATATTTTATTTTATTTTTGAGTCGGAGTCTCACTCTGTCACTCAGGCTGGAGTGCAGTGGCGTGCTGCTCACGGCCACCGCAGCCTCGACCTGCTGGGCTCAGGCGATCCTTCCACCTCAGCCTTCCAAGTAGCTGGAACTACAGGCACGTGCCACCACACCTGGCTAACTTTTTTATTTATTGTGGAGACGAGGTCCTACCAACTTGCCCAGGCTGGTCTCGGACCCCTGGACTCGGACAATCCTCTCACCTCGGCCTCCCAAAGTGCTGCGATTACAGGCTTGAGTCACCGCACCAGGCCCAATTTTTTATTTGAAAGATGTGGGGTGCAATTCAGGGTTAGGTATACAAATGTTCACTATGCAGGTACTCTTTTTGATGAAGTGTGTCCCCCCTCCCTCTGGCAGTTTCCCACTACTGCCAATCCCTTTCTTATGGTATTACAATAATTATTCAAGGTCTGCGTATGAGTGAGAACATGTGATACTCAGGTCTTTGTTTCTGTGATAGATCACTCAGTATTATAGACTCTAAGTCCATCCACGTTGCTGTGAAGTTCATAATTTTGTCCTTTATGGCTGCATAATATTCCATCGTGTATTTTTTTTTATACAGTCCTCTTTCCATGGGCAGCACGGTTGGTTCCATGTTACTCGGGATTCTTATGCGCAAAATCCAAACCTCACCTGGGTGCAGCGGACGCTTGCCCAATATGCCCAGCAGATGGCGCAGCTGTTCTCACTTTCCCATCCCAGTGCTAGAACAAAGACCAGGAAAGCTGGGGAAGGTGGCATAGTGGGCAGGCCTCTCCTAGAAACGCCCAAAGGGAAGAGGCTTCCTGCAAAAGAACCCTTCAGGTCCCTTCACCCACAGAGCTCTCCCCAGCAGGCCCAGGCAACACAGGCCAAGAGGGAGGGAAATGTGGCAGGCAGGGAAGGCCTACCCAGGGAGCATTCAACACTTCCCCGGGCTTAGCGTCAGAAGCACCCACTGTCTCCTCACTGCTTTCACCGCAGGCTGGTGGGTGCCCAAAATGCCCCCTTTAGGGCCCACAAGGTACAGTTCTTCCAGGTCAGATTTTGCTCATGGCAACCACACAGGTCAGTTATCAGTCAACGATGTCATTTTATAAGCCTGGGCAGGTGGTGGAGCCAGGATTTAAATCCAGGTGTGCTCAGAACAGAGGGTTGGCTTCTTCATCTCTAAAAGGGAGAGATTAGGTTGCATGTTTCCTGACAGCATAGCTTGGAGGGGATTAATTACAACACATGCAGGTGTCTGAGAAATGAAAGATGCCCAATCGGTGTCAGTTAAACTTCAAACACATATGCAGGTGCCTCCCTGTAGCAAGCCCTTCCACAGGTCAGAGGACCCATTAGTTCTCTTCTGAGAGTAGTTGTGATGTGGTGAACAGGGAGGGGCTGACAAGGATCCCTTGTCCTACTTCGTTTGAATTACTTCAAAGGGCCTGACTGGTGTCCCTGCTTCCCGTTCTTCCTCCTCATGGCTTCCAGTGTCTTCCAAATATAAACCTTATGTCATTCCCTGGCCTGAAATACTCAAATGACTTCCCAATGTCCTCAAAACAAAGCCAGGCTCAGAATAAATGTTACTCAATGTCCTTTGTAACATGATTTCAGCCTACATTTCAGTCTCATGGAACAAAATTAAAGGCATGGACTTAAATCAGAATCAGCAGTGTGAAGTCCGGGGCTGGAGGGAACAGGGTCTGGGTGAGGACTTGGGATGGCACCAGGAACAGAAGTAGGGACAAGGTAAGGAGGGAGGGAATGAAAGGGCTTGGAGGCCAGCACTATTCTCTTTTTGACCCGCTGTGCCTTGAAGGCAGGATCTGCTCACCATTTTCTCCTCTGCATCTGGGATGGTGCCTGCAGTCAGAGATGCTCAGTCAGGATCTGTTGAATCACACACATGTGAATGAAAATATGAATGAAAGAATGACTGTCCTGACAGACTCAGGGTTGACTGCCTGTGGCCACTGCCTTTTGCTAACAGAGGCTGGAAGGAGCTCTGCTGGAGGACAATGAAGCCAAGGAGAGGAGAGCTCATCTTAGCCATGCCACCTGGGACCTAGCTCTCAGGGTCTAGGCAAAGGTAGCATCCAGGGCAGAAACCCCAGGGCCTGCTGTGCCCACAGCCTCTCAGGGTGCTCTGTCCTAAACCTCCCAGGAAGGTCATCCTGGCTGCAGAGCCCCGGGAACCCCTAGGCCAGCCAGAGGGTATGGGCATGGCTGCCCGGCCACCTGCTTCTCAGGATGGCTTTCTCCCTGCACCAGTGGTGCATCCAGGGCTCCCTCTCCATGTCAAGCAACTGGCTGCAGAAAGCCCTGCACTGCTGCAACCTCTGCCTGGTCTCTCATGATCTCATTTTCCATATCACTCACCTCCACTCCTTTTATATGTCGGTTTCACTTCAATGTTGTTCAGAAATAACTCCTCCCTCCAGTTGGCCTGCTCTGCCTTCTCACAGATGGAGATTTATAGTGTTCGGGGCAGAAGAAAGCTCTTTCCTTTGCTTGTTTAGCAGGGGCATCAGCATCCCTTTCATCCCCATGTCACTGCCCTAGGCCATCCTCATCATAACCTCTCACCTGGAGCACCAGATCAGTCGCCAAGGGGCTCCCCGCCATAGGCTTGTCCTCTCTAAATCTAGCCTTCTTAATACTTTCTAGAAAGTAAATTAGATTCCATTTTATCCTCCAAACCTGGCCCCACCTTCCCAGACTTCTCCATCTCAGTAAATAACAGCTCCAACCAGAATTGTGGAAGACATCGCTTCTTCCACACTTCTCCCATCTAATCCATATTAGCAAGTCTTGCTAATTCTGTCTCTGAAATACAAGAGAGGCTCTCCCCCCCAGAACATAATTATTTGTTGGAGGGCAGACTCTTTGCAGTACAGGCTTCCCCCACTAGGTAAATGTCTTAGGAACCCATTGGCATCAATGTACCAGCTAGCGTTGTGAGAGGCTGCGTTTGGCTTCAGTGAAATTTTTTTGGAGATTCTTGAAACACATTTGTCCACTTCCTGATGAGTGATTTACATGAGCAACCTGTCCACAAGAACAACCTGCCCATGCCCTGCTAAGTGTTCAGCCGTTTTTGACCAAAAAACGAAATGACCCCATGCCCCACCCTTCGTATTCACCCAATCTTGCTCTGAGCGACTTCTTTTCTTTCTTCAGATGAAAAAGTCCTCAAAGGGAAACATGTTGCCAATGTAGAAGAGGTGAAACAAAAAATGGAAGGAACACTTTAAAAGCCACTAAAATAGATGAGTTCAAAAACTGTTTTGAGCCGTGGAAAAAGTGTCCCGATAGGTGTAATGCATCAAATGGGTAGTACTTTGAAGGTGACTGAAGTTTAAACATATAGGAATAAATACACGATTTTTCATAAACAAACTCCAGGGCTTTTTGGGTCCCCTTTGTATATCCACATTGATTCGGTTCTCTTCATCTCTGCACCGATTTGTCCATGACACCTTCATTTGTCACCTGTGGTCCCCCTTAAGCATGGTGGTGTCGGCCAACCTCTGCCTCCTGCTCTCACGTCACTTTCCCAGTCACCCCACTCATACAACCAGTTCCAAGGGTCCTCCAAAGTCTTTCCTTTTGCAGGGCCTTTGCATTCACTGCCTGATGCTCCCCATCACCTGGAACTCTCCCCTGGTCTTCGAAAGACCAGCTCTTGTTCTTTTGTTTTTTAGGACTTATCTTGAAGGTCACTTCTTTAAAGAAACTTTCTCAATCTACTCTCTCTAAAGAGGTTTCCTCCTTTTACTATTTTTTGATTCGGAGTCTCACTCTGTCGCCCAGGCTGGAGTGCAGTGGCATACTCCAGGCAGTGCTTCTGTGATGTCTTTGTTGTTCTTGCTGTTTTTTGTTTGTTTGTTTTACCATAACAGGAATTAAACAATGGATCAAGAAGCCAAGGGAGAAACTTGAGAAACAACACAGCTCTTGCCCTCTTGGAAGCTGAGAAAGGAGATGCCCCATGGACCAAAAGAGACTGGAAAGGGGCTTGGAGACCTGTGACATTAGGAGCAGTTGGGAATAGAGAAGAGAAACATAAAAGAATGCCCTGGAGGGAGTCACATCAAAGGACTATATCATGGAGGGGGAAGCAAGGGCAAGACTGAGGCTGAGAGAGAAGTGAAGCGGGGCAACTGGCTGGCTTTGTGAGGATATTCTCTGGCTCTGGGAGGGATGACAAAAGCTGGTACTTACCTGGAGGTGCCTCTGTGTGTTCCTTGAAAGCTGCATTGGAGGGTCCTAACACAGATGCCTGTCTCCTCCAGCAGCTACTCAGGACTTCCACTCAGCCCCAGTTTTCTGAGATCCACCCCATTTACAGGCCCGCTCTGTTGAGGCCACATCAGCCTCCAGGCTAAGATTGTACATGTCTGGCAACACCTAAAATATTTACAATCTGGCCCCTTACAGAAGAAGCTTGATTAACATTTAATTAGAAGATAGCGTATACTATGCACCTTGCTTTTTTCACTTAATAGTCTATCCTAGAGGCCTCTTTCTATCAGTACTTAAGAGCTTCTTCATTCCTTTCTAGGGCACATAGAATACCATCATCTGGATGGACTACGATTGATTTAGTCGGTTTCCTATTGATGGACAGGTTGTTACCAACCTTTTGCTATTACAGATGGTGCTGCAATTGATGATTTTGCACAGCAAGCTGGAGAGTGTTCCACAAAATGTTACATGCTCAGATCTCCCTGCAGACCTGCCAAAGCATCTCTTTGGAGTTAGGGTCCCGGGAATGTGTGTTTTTTGAGATTCCCCTAAGTGGTTTAGATATACAGCCAGGTTGGGGAAGCAAGTTCATAGCACATGCCTCCTCATAACAAGAGGGGCTGGATCCAACCTGTGGGCCCCATTAGAACCCAGGGGGCACAGGAGGCCCTCTCATCCCTGTGGAGGTCTGTCAGTTTTAAAGGTCTGGTTGTAACTGGCATAACAAAGATTGGAGAGAAAACTAGGAAATCGCAGTGTTGTTGGGAGCTCCATGTTCCCTCTGTTTCTGCTGAGACATGGTCAGGGCCCTTTCTGGCCCAGGGCAATGATTGGGATGGGTAGTGGGTGTGGGGCATGTGGCAGGAGCAGGGAGGTGGGGTGGTGGGCAGAAAAGGCGAGGGACATGACAACTGGAAGCATGAGTAGGAGTTAGCCAGGAGGAGGACACAGGGGAAGAGGACAGCCAGGCAGAGGGGACAGCCTGTGCAAAGGCTCAGAGGAGAGAAGGGTTTGTGATCCAATGCAGGAATTCACGCTGACTCAGTCTGGCTGGAGCCATCACCTCATGAGCCTGTGACCCTTTGGCTCGTGTTTTTCTCTGCTAGACAGCAAGGCTTATAAGGGCAGGGCCTGTGCCCTTTTCTTTTATCTTCCTCTTCTTCCTCCCTTCTTTTCTTTGTTCCCTGCTCCTTTCCTCATGTTATCTCTTGGCTATTTTGCTGGTGCCTCAAATATTGCTGAGTGAGTGAGTGAGTGAGTGAGTGAGTGAGTGAATGAACGGGCTCCTGTCTGAGAGGCTGCCCCGGGGAGAACCAAGTCCTGGGTGGTCTGCACCAGTCTTGGAGACCCATCTTTCCCCATTTCTGCCAGCACAGTGACTCCCAGAGGTGCCCCCACAGCTCCCTCATGCCACCTGCAGGCCAGTGGTCCCTGCTGCTCTGGCTGCAGGAGTCGGGGCTGCCAGAAGCCAGGTGACCTGTCCTTTCCCCTCTGGACTTTGCTGCCGGTGAGTAGGTTCTGCCAAGGCTCTGTGCTTCATCCGGACCAGGAGCGGAAGCCACAGAGCTAGCCCGCCCTAGGGCCCAGGGGCTCACAACCAGAAGCCTGAGCCTTGCCACACACATGTCCTGACCTCATCCAACACACCTCTTTTCCAAACCTCCAGGAGCTCCTCACTTCCCAAGCTCTGCACACGTGAATCTCTGGAGGAGGAGCACTTGTCCAGGAAAAAGGCTAGCCACCAGCTGCCCAGTCTTGGGGTGGATGGCCCTGCCCTTCGTCTGCTGAGTCCCAGGGTAAGATTGGCTCGCCTTGGGATGGGGCTGTAACCAGGGGCTCTTCCCAAGCCCACTTTTTTCTGGACAGTGCAGGCCTGGCTGTGGTCCACCTCCTTTCCTCAGAGCCCCACCTGTGGCATCATCAAGCAAGGGTCCTTTGTGTCGGTCACTGAGATGTTGTCAAGAGAGGTCCTCTTCTCTGTGTTCACAATATGGCTCTCCTGTCTACACTCATGCTCGGTCCCTTAATGTCTTCCTAACGGGTCTTCCCACTTCTGTTGCCCCCTGGGAAATCCAGGGGTCTGGCAGTCCAGGGGTCCATCAGATGTCATCACTCCGGCATTGAAAACCGGCCACAGGGCTCACCGTACACCTGCACTCCTTGTCCCAGCATCCTCCCCTGTTCGGTGGGCCCCTTTCCTTCATGCACATTCCCCAGGCACGCTGACCCCCCTGCAGTTCCTCAGACACAGGAGCACAGCTGGCCCTTGGCACCAGCTCTTCCATCCCCCTAGAATACACTCACCCATGAAGACCTTCCCTGGGAGGCTTCCCTGACTCCCTAACCCAAAGTAGTGCCAGGTCTCCTCTGGTATGAGTCTCACTTTCTAAAAGGCTCTTACGTGGTGCCGTCTGTCTCCTCCCTGGAAGGCGAGCTCCTGAGAGCATAGTCCTTGCTTGCCATTTTTACTGTGAGAGCCTAATCTTTTAGTGCTTGAATTTCCTTCTCTTTCGAGCTCCACAGGAGTTGTATGTCTGTTGCATTCTTGACCCTTTTCAACAAACACCTTTATTAGGTAGGAGACCCAGCAGCTCCTTGCTTTTGGTTTTCGAAACTTAACTAAGATTCACAAATTCGAGTGCCAATCCAGTCTCAGAGCACAGAGAATCCTCTATCTGATTGGCTTCTCTTTCCTTTGCTGTGGAACCCTTTGATTTCCCTTCCCTGCCTGCTGTCCCACCTCACTCCATCTGCCGCTGCCCTCCAAGGACAGGTCCCTGGGCTCAGCCTCTCCTCCCTTGCTGTTTAGCCAACAGAGGAAGACAAGGTGCTCGGGATCCCCTGAGCTGAAATAGACAGGGAGCTGGAAACAGAAGCAAAGACAGAGCATTCAGGGCAGGGTCAGGGCCACCCAGGCCCTTGTCACAGAAGTCAGTAGAGAAGTGTGCCAAGTGGCTCTGAGGCGCCCCACCCTGACCCAGTGGCTGCTCACAGCATCCTGGACACACTCGTGTTCAATCATCTTCCTGTGTTAACAGCTGTCAACCAAACTGAGGAATCTGGGGAAAGGTCCTAGAAATCTCTGTTTCAATACCAACCTTGCCTTAAAATTGCTAAGGAGTTGTGGGTGGGAGGCTGAGCTGGGCATGCATCTCTTTATTTCCTGTCTATTTATCTCTTCTTTGACCCCCATCTTCACCCTGAGGAAGAAAAATAATAGCTAGTATTTTTGCACATTCACTACTGAAACTGTCCTGAGACTTTTAAATGCTTAGAATATTTCATTCACACCACAGCCCCGTGAAATGAAGACTATTATCCCCATTTTTAACAGTTAATAAAACTGGGAACCAGAGAAGTTATGTCACTTGCCCAAGGTCACACTGCTATTAAGGGGGATAATTGGAATTTGCTCCCAGGCAATCTCATTCCAGTCTGTGCTCTTAATCAATTTACCACGTCTCTCAAGCAAGAATATAGAAGTGAACAAGCTGTGTGTGTGTGTGTGTGTGTGTGTGTGTGTGTGTGTGTGTGCTTGTTTGTCAGTGTCTCACTCTGTTGCTCAGGCTGAAGTGCAGTGGTGTGATCATGGCTTACCGCATCTTCAACCTCCTGGCCTCAGGTGATACTTCTGCTTCAGCCTCCCAGGTAGCTGAGACTTCAGGTGTGTGTCAGCATACCTGGCTAACTTTTTTTTCATTTTTTAAATAGAAATGAGGTCTTGCTATGTTGTCTAGGCTGATCTTGAACTTCTGGGCTCCAGCAATTCTCCTGTCTTGGCCTCCCAAAGTGCTGGGATTACAGGTGTAAGCCACAACACCCAGCCAGAACAAGCCTTGTTAAATGTGACACCCCCAAATAAGCATTCACTCTTATTCAATCTCTTCTTTCCTGGTCCTTAGCTTTGCTCTGTGTCTCTGTTACAGTTCTTTTGCCCAGGAGGAACCCCCACCTTTTGGGAGCCAAGTGCCCAGCACACAACTTGGCACAACAGGCACGCAGGCATTTATACAGTTGGATTCCGCTTGAGATAGTTGTTGAGGAATGAGGGAAGAAGGATAGAATGGGGGAGGAATGGAGCTCTGAGCACTGTCCGATCATTCTATCAGTAATAAATAACTAATGATGATAGAATTCTAGCCATGCGTCAGGATTGCAGATATCAGCTGAAACGCTGCTGCTGTTCAATCTCACAGAAAGTCCCCAGGCATCCTTCTCTCCTGGTATTCTTACCTCTGCTTGGTCCCCTCCGCCCTGAGTCAGAGCTGACCTGTGTAACTATGGCATCACCTGATGGAAGTGGCTGTGGACTAATGCATCACAGCTTCCTTGTTCTCTTGGATCACGTGCTCTGAGGGAAGCCAGCCACCATGCAGCGAGGTCACTCAGGCAGTCCTATGGTAAAGCCTGTGTGGAAAGACACTGAGGCCTCTGGCCAACAGTCATGTGAGTGAGACAACTTGGAAGTGGATCCTCTAGCCCCATTCGAGCCTTCAGATGATGATGTGCCAGTCAGCATCTGAAAGTTCTCTCATGTGAGTCCACATGACAGGCCAGAACTGCTCAAGGGAACACCCGTGAATTCTGACCCATAGAAATTGTGAGGGCTATTAAATGGTTGTTGGTTGTTTTATGCCACTAAGTTTTGGAGTAATTTGTTATGCAGTGGTAGATAACTAATGTATAAACTCAATCACAATAACTCTACAAAGTAGATCCTTAAATTACCCAAAATATAAATAGAAGGAGATAGAGATAGGAATTCAGCCCAGGGAGTCCCACCCCATAGCCTGATCTCTAGACAGTCATATGATGATGCCTCTCTTGGGGCAGGTTTTCTGAGGGACATAGCAGACCACAGTGCCAGCCTTCCCTCTGTATCACCTTATTTAAAATGAAGACTCTTGAGGCCCTTCTCTAAATATTTTGACTCACTTTGTCTATAATAGGGCCTGTAGATGATTCAACACCTAAATATTATTTCAGGACTCACCAATCCTGAGAACTCCCCAGTATTCAACTGTGGCTATGCCATTTTGCTAGTCATGGGGAATAGGCCATACTGCAATAACTAGACTTCCCTGAGGATTAACCACAGAGTTTTATTTCTCCTCCCTATCTCAATCTGGTACCAGTTGAGCAGTTATCCTCCATCTTGAACTGTGCCATCTGGAACACATGGCTTCTTAAATCACTGTTGCAAGGCAAGGGAACTAAAGGAGAGGTTGCATGGTGTGCTTCTAAGGGTCAAGATTGGAAGTAATTTATATCATGCTCACCTACATGTATTGGCCAGAACCCAGTCACATGACCCTAACATAACTCAAGGGAAGCTGGGAAATGTGAAGAGCAAATTGTCTGGTGAACCACATCAGTGCTCTGCTACACCCATTATTTGCTGGTAATGACATACATTTTGCATATTTCTTTGTCTATCTTGATTGTTTAGTTAATAGAAGCTCTTTGAGGTCAAGAACAACCTTTAAATTCTTTCCTACAGGGCTGATCACCTGGTCATTGATAAATTTGTTCTTCTAGATAAAATTGTGATACAATAGTTCTAAGGAAGTGGATAGTGATGGTGTGACATAAGGTCTGACAGATTTGGGTGCTAATCCTGATTCTAACCCTCACTTGGAAAGTTTTCTAAGCCTCAGTTTTTTTGTCCATAAAATAGGAATGATAATGACTGCTTTCCAAAGTTATTGTGGGGACTAAATGAAATAATTTGGAATATGAATGGCCTGCCACATTTTATGCAACAGAAAAGAGGTCTAAAAGTGATAGCTATCATAATTTACTGAGCCAGGGCATTAAGAAGGATGATGTGACTCCCTAGAAATTGTATGAAAAATTTTTGTATGCATTAACCCATAGGGAGTTTTTCCTACTCATTTTGCTTGTTTATTTATAAAAGCACACAGGTGATAATTCTCATTGTAAAATGTTTAAATATTACAGAATAATATTGCATTAAATGTAATGTTGCATTAAATTTAGTATTGCATTAAAACCTGGGTCTGTTGGACCCCCATGTCTATATGACTAACCACTGCACTACACAGCACAAAATAGTGAACTGTTGGGGGTGCACTTGAACTTGGGCCTGAGCTGGCCAGTTGGACCTCCTTGTGCAGCTATGATCCACCTTAGAGTCTTCTGGAAAGCATTTCACAAGTGCTGCTAATGTTCACAAATATTTATTGAGCAGATTCTGTCTTTGTCTAGAATTGTGTTCTTTTGTTGATCATGATTTTTTGCATTAATTTTTATTTTAAAAATTATCACATTAAAACATTATGTTGGTTACTGAACTTTTGGGCACACCCTTACATTTTATACTCAAGGCCAAGGTCTCACGCACCTCACCTTAGTCCCAGCCCTGATTAGCCCTACAAGCTAATTAGCTAATGAATACTATGTGTTTTCTATATGACAGACACTGCTCTGAGTGCTTTATATGCATAATTTGTTCAGCTTTCACGTGAAACCCAAGAGGTAGGTGCTATTATCATCATCCCTAATTCACAGATGAAGAAACATTCACAGATTAAGTTGCCAAAGGTCCCACATCCAATAAGCAGTGGCGTTGGTCTCAACTCAAACCCAGGCAGTCTGACTCCAGAACACATATCTAATGTCAGTAGAATTCAGACCAGCAGCAGCAGCAGCAGCACATTTTTGGGTCCCACTTCAGACCTGCTGAATCGGAACTATGTTTTTTAATAGTGCTGATGTTAAAGTTTGCAAACTCTGTATTCTGCTATTTTGCCACTTCTCCACGCCAGCCAGTTAGTCGCCATGGCACCCAGTGTAGACCTGTCTTCAGTTGCTACATACCTGTGGGACATTAGTTCTTCCAATGGTCCTTCTGCTTGCAACATCTGCAGGTGATCCTGTCAACAAGTTCTGAATTCCTGAGCAAACAGAATTCCGCGCAATAAGAAAGCACCCTTGGTCTCCGGGTCAGTTATTTATCTCAGAAACTAAGATGTTTATTGCCATTTATAGCTGATTTATTTCTATTAGCATACATGTTGGAAATTTCTAAATTGGCAACTTTTATTTAACCTTATTTTTTCCCCTATGCCTCTATTCCAGATTAGAGGAGATTAAAAAAGAGAGAGGATGAGTTTCCCTTGACTTTGGCTGTGGGTCCACCTCAGAATACTGATTGAAAGACTCCTGGAGTCACTGTTGACTCATCCTTGTTTTCTTTGCAAATCCAAAGCTTTGTCCAAGCTGCCCTGAAACAGTGGTGTGCTGGAACTGACTTGTACTGGCTCTTGAGAGCTTCTTCACCCAATGCTGCATTCAGTGATATCTTGTTGTTATCTCAAGATTGGTCATAATGGGAATGTCTACACCATGAAATCTGCAAGTGTTGCAATTCATGGCCTTCCCCTACTCTCCCATCCTCCAGGAAGCCAGTAGTCAAAACATTTACCAACACACTACTGCCTTTAAGGAAAAGTCTTTTGAAATTGCCTTATTTTAATAACTTTCCTATTTTTCTTATACTTTTAGGGCTACTTACAATTTGTGGCATAGCTGTGTTACTTAGTTTTTCTCCTACTCACTCCTACACTGCTACTTTAATGTTTTCCCTCACCCGAGGGACTAATAATGCAGTGAAGCAGTCCTAATCCCTGACATCTCAGAACGTGACTGTAGTTGGAGATAGGATCTTTAAAGAGGTAAATAAGTTAAAATGAGGTAATTAGAGTGACTGCAATACAATATGGCTGGGGTACTTATAAAAGGAGAGGATTAAGGTGGCAACGGGATTGGTTTCTCTCCTATGCCAGGTACAATGATTCACAACTATAATTTCACCTACTCGGAAGGCTGAGGAGGGAGGATTGCTTGAATCCAGTAGTTTGAGTCCAGTCTGAGCAACATAGTGACACTCTATTTCTAAGTAATTTTTTTAATTAGCCAGGCATGGTGACATGTGCCTGTAGTCTCAACCACCAGGGAGGCTGAGGAGCCCAGGAGTTTGAGGCTGCAGTGAACTATGGTAACAAAACTCTACTCCAGCCTGGGCAACAGAGAAAGACCCCGTCTCAAGAAGGAGGAGGAGGAGGAGGAGGATTAGAGGAGGGGAAGGAGGAGGAGGAGAAAGAGAAGAAGAAAAAAAGGAAGAGGAGGAGGGAGGGGGGATGGGGGGAGAGATTAGAACACAGACACAGAGAGATGA
This sequence comes from Tarsius wallacei, assembly GCA_963574415.1. Lineage (NCBI taxonomy): Eukaryota > Metazoa > Chordata > Mammalia > Primates > Tarsiidae > Tarsius > Tarsius wallacei. The sequence goes on along the minus strand of CAUYQG010176130.1, from coordinate 1,367 downwards.
CCAGGTGAAAGCAGAGGAGAGAAACCAATCCTGTTGCCACCTTAATCTCAGACTTCTCACCTCCAGAATTGTGAGAAAATAGATTTTTATTGTTTAAACTACCTAGTCTGTGGTACTTTGACACAGCAGCTCTAGCAAACCAAGTAACCAATATGCCAAGTAAAGCAATTTTGTTCTGCCACTTACCAAGTTAAACACAAATTCATATAAAAATCAGTTCTGCCAGAAAGAGGTTGAAAATTTGATATAGCCAACCCCATAATAGCAACCACTACAGTTTGTCAAAAGTGTGCATGTTTATGCAGGGTGTTTCAACCAACCAGGATGAGGTTAGGAAGGGGCCACGCAATCAACAACTTAACAATTGTTAACCTTGGGCTAGACTGAACAAGGTGACCTTCTTTAACAAATTGATAATGTTGACCCACTCTTCTTCCTTACCCCTTCCTGTTTTACTGCACATGGCTACATTCCTTTTCTGGTATACAAATCCTCAGTTTTAGTCGGTTGAGAGAGTGGGTTAGATTTAAAGTTAGCTCCCATCTTTCCAACTGCCATATCCTAAATAAAAAGTTGGCACAGTTTTTGCTTTTTGAGAAACTTGCCACGGAAGGTCTTTCTTCTTTTTTCCTTCTATTCTTGCAAATAAACTTTGTTTTAAAACTTTGCTGACCACTCTAAAATTCATTTTAGGCATGAGCCAAAGGTCGGGGGAGTGTCTTCTTCCCTGGCAATACTTGTCTCAGTGATTGGCTTTCTGTGCATCAAGAAACAAGACCTAGAATTGGTGAGAGCCCTTTAGTTGCTTTGAATTTTAGTGAATATTGGAGTAATGCAGGCAAAAGTTTAGAATGGTCAGTTTGGACTTTTATAGGTCCCACACTTTTAATTCCTCCTATGTCAGTTGAGAAAGAAGCTCATAGACTCTCAGGTATTTTTGAAAGGTCAGGGGTATTATAGGCCTGAGTTTGAATCTTTTCAATTTCTGCCTGTAGAAAGCATAACAATTCTGGCTCAGGAGAATCAGGAAACTCTAAGACAATTTCTCCCTCTGAGAATTTTATGTGCCTTTTTAGCTTTAAAAGTAGGTCTTGCTCTAGCTACTGGAGCATTATCACATAATTAAAAAATTGTGTTTTTCTGAAAAGGGTCCCAAAGTCAATTAGATGGGTTCAAACATGCAAATCTCTTGAACTTGATTTGGAACCCCCACCACAGAAATGGTCTTTTTTTTTTTTTTGAGTTGGAGTCTCACTCCGTCGCCCAGACTGGAGTGCAGTGGCCGCTCCCGGCCACTGCAGCCTCGACCTGCTGGGCTCCGGCGATCCTTCCGCCTCAGCCTTCCGAGTAGCTGGAACTACAGGCGC
>CAUYQG010176125.1:0-29649 GCA_963574415.1 Tarsius wallacei | reverse complement strand
CCCCCCCCGTAGGCCCCGCCCGGCCCCGCCGCCCTGCCCGCGCCCCCCGCGCGCCCCTCGGCCCCCCGGGGGGGGGGGTAAATCAACGAGAGACTGTTGCTGAAGACGAAACCACACTCCAAACTAGAATAAAAGACGCCTAATTTTACCCTCGATCCTTCAAACCTTAAACAGGAGGGAGCAGCGAGGGGTGGTTGCGGGATTAAAAAATCCTTCTCCCCCTGTTATTTCAAAAGGTCGCCTAACCAGGGAGCCCGGGAGAGGATCAACGACTCGAGCGCGCACCCCGTGCAGGCCTGCGCAGGCGGCCCCGTAGCGCAGTGGAGGGCGGGAAAGGAAGGGGCGGAGACATGGGGGCGAGTCTATAAAGGGCGTCATTCGGCGAGTTCGCTCCTCAGAAGCGCCGAGAGCGCGGCTGGGACGGTTGGAGAAGAAGGCTGCTCCCGGAAGGGGGAGAGACTAACTGCCGTAACCTCTGCCGTTCAGGAGCCCGGTTACTTATTTATTCGTTACCCTTTTTCTTCTTCCTACCCCCAAAACCTTTTCCTTTATCCCTTCTTTTTTTTTTCTTTTTGGGAGCCGAAAAAAATCTTCGGGAAGGGGGAGAAGCGCTCCTTTCGCTCCTTTTTATTTCCCCGCCTCCTTCCCTCCCCCATCTTCCCCTCCTCCGGCTTTTTCCTCCCAACTCGGGGAGGTCTTTCCTGGCGGCCGCCCTGACTGGATCTGAGCACCTAGGCGGAGGCGGCGCAGGCTTTTTGTAGTGAGGTTTGCGCCTGCGCAGCGCGCCTGCCTCCGCCATGCACGGGGGCGGTCCCCCCTCCGGGGACAGCGCATGCCCGCTGCGCACCATCAAGAGAGTGCAGTTCGGAGTCCTCAGTCCGGATGAACTGGTAAGCTGCTCTGCCCTCCCCCTCCTCCCTCCTGTGCTGGCGGGCGAGGCTTGACGGTGGATGTGGAAACTTGGTACTTCTCGCTGCCTACGGGTGACCGGCTTGGGAGCATGGCTTAGCAGCGCCAAGGCCGTGCAGGGTCCAGTCTTGATCTTCCCACAGTTAAATTTTTGCAAGGATCTGAGCAAACTTAGCACTGTGTCCTAGATGGGGACCTGGCTGGAGGATGAAAAGGAGGGAGAGAAGTGCAACACACTAGAGAATTACCGATGTTGAAACATCTGACGAATTCTGGGGAGTCTTTACAAGCTTGGCGAGGAAACCAGGTTTTTCCCTTCTTTCCACAAATGTTAATTTAGCACCTGCTATGTGATAGACACAACAGAGCTGACGACAGACAAGGACCATGCCTTAGAGCACTTACTGTGAGAAGGGGCAGGGAGACAATAAGCATGAATAAACGAACAAGATAATTAAGTTAATGGCAAATGTCTCGAATAGAGTGAAACGGGGTAATGCTAATGGAGAGTCATTGAGGTGGGGCTACTTTAGCTGAACTGGTGTCAGGGTCTGGGAAATCCTGTCTGAGAGGAGACATTGCCTGAATGATGAGAAGCAGCCAGTTACCTAGGTCATAGGTTCTAGGGCAAGAGCTTTTCAGGCAGAGGAAATGGCAAGTGCAAAGGGCCTGAGGAAGAAATGAACTTGACCTGTCCTAGAGGCTGGAAGGTGGCCAGTGTGTCTGGGGTTTGATGGATGAGAAAGAGAGTGTTACAGAAATAGACTGGAGAAGCATGGGATGTATATCATGGTAAGGAGTCAGGAATTAATTTTATTTTCTGTAGGAAGTCATTGGACAGTTGTAAGCAGGAGAGTGACATCCAGTTTACGTTAAAAAATACTGCTTTGAGGCTGGGCTCGGTGGCTCAGCCTGTAATCCCATGCTTTGGGAGGCCGAGGTGAGTGAATTGCCTGAGCCCACGGGTTCGAGACCCGCCTGGGCAACTTGGCGAGACCTCATCTCTACAATAAATAAAAAAAAATTAGCCGGGCGTGGTAGCATGCGCCTGTAGTTCCAGCTACTTGGAAGGCTGAGGCAGAAGGATCACTGGAGCCCAGCAGGTCGAGGCTACAGTGACCGGGAGTGTGCCACTGCACTCCAGTCTGGGTGACGGAGTGAGACTCCAACCCCCCCCCAAAAAAAATACTGCTTTGTTAGCCGGGTGTGGTAGCACGCCCCTGTAGTTGGAAGGCTGAAGCAGAAGGATCACCTGAGCCCAGCAGGTCGACGCTGGGGTGGCTGTGAGCGCGTCACTACACTCCAGCTCAGAAGAAAAAAAAAATACTGCTTTGGGCTGGGCGCTGTGGCTCAGTCTGTAATCCCAGACTTTGGGAGGCCAAGGTGAGAGGATTGCCTGAGGCCGGAGGTTCGAGACTAGCCCCAGCAACTTGGTGAGACTTCGTCTCTACAATAAATCAAAAATTAGCTAGGTATGGTGGCACATGCCTGTGGTTCCTGCTACTTGGAAGGCTGAGGTGGAAGGATCGCCTGAGCCCAGCAGGTCCAGGCTGCGGTGGCCGTGAGTGTGCCATTGCACTCCAGCCTGGGTGACAGAATGAGACTCTGACTCGAGGGGGAAAAAAAACTGATTGAGGGATTGGGTAAGAATGGGAGCAGGAGAAAGCGAGAAGGTTGTCCATAAGGGAGAGCTGTTGATGACTTGGACTTCTACCTTTGTGGAGCTAAGTGGAGAAAACCAGTGGCTAGAGAGAATGGAATTAAATGACTGTTTGTGGATGGAGACAATTTTGCTGGAGGAGAGTTCAGCTATGTCAGGAGTCAGAACGTCTTGACCTCACACTACACCATAGAACAAATTCCAGTTGGAGTTACCATCTAAAAATTTTAAGCCGGGCTCAGTGGCTCAGCCTGTAATCCCGCGCCTTGGGAGGCTGAGGTGAGTAGATTGCCTGAGCCCGCGGGTTCGAGACCTGCCTGGGCAAGCAAGACCTCATCTCTACAATAAATCAAAAAATTAGCCGGGCATGGTAGCGCGTGCCTGTAGTTCCAGCTACTTGGAAGGCTGAGGCGGAAGGATCGCCGGAGCCCAGCAGGTTGAGGCTGTGGTGGCCAGGAGCGGCCACTGCACTCCAGTCTGGGCAACAGAGTGAGACTCCAACTCAAAAAAATAAAAATTTTTAAAAACCTGACACTTACTAGAAAAAATATAGAAGGCTTTTGGTGGACTGACAGTGGGGGCAGAAATCTTTAGTAGTAATGAATTAATTATAGGTAAATTCTATGGAATGCCTAAAATGAGCTAAGCATTATACATATAAGCAAGAGCAAGGCAGATTTCACTACATAAAAATAAGAGCCACCTCTGTCTATCACAGGCACCTTGGACAAAGCTGAAAAACAGATTTGGAAACTATTTGCAATGTGACAGATAAGTTTACATTTCTTAGTATACAAGGAACACTTACAAATTAGTAATGAAAGTACACATCTAGTAGAAAAACTGACTCAGTTCACAAAAGTAGAGCAAATGGCTAATAAAAACATGAAAATTAAAATTGTTTTCCTCAGCCGATCTTGGTGGCTCAGCCTGTAATCCCGTGCCTTGGGAGGCCGAGGTGAGTGGATTGCCTGAACCCGCGGGTTCGAGACCCGCCTGGGCAACTTGGCGAGACCTCATCTCTACAATACATAAAAAAATTAGCCGGGCGTGGTAGCACGCGCCTGTAGTTCCAGCTACTTGGAAGGCCGATGCGGAAGGATCGCAGGAGCCCAGCAGGTCGAGACTGCAGTGGCTGGGAGTGGCCACTGCACTCCAGTCTGAGGGACAGAGTGAGACTCCTAGGAAATAGACATGTTTACACATTGTTGGTAGAAAGATAAATTGTTATAACCTTTTTGGAGAGTACAGTGACAGTTTTATCAACCTGTTAATATGTATATCCCTTCCAGCTACTTGGAAGGCTGAGGCGGAAGGATCGCTGGAGCCCAGTGGGTCGAGGCTGCGGTGGCCGGGAGCGGCCACTGCACTCCAGTCTGGGCAACTGAGTGAGACTCCAACTCAAAAAAAAAAAAAAAATGTATATCCCTTGACCCAGCATTACCACTTCTAAAAATTTATCCTTTGTAAAAAACTTAATTTCTTCCCTCAGTCATTCCACCTTCCCATTCTTGCCTACTTCAGTAAATAGCTTTTCCGTTTATCCAGTTGTTCAGGCCAAAAACCTAAAAGCCATCTTTGATTCTCTTTCTTTCATCTCTACTTGGTCCATCTACTGTTTATGCCTTTCAAAATATGTCTGGAATTTGCCGGGCATGGTGGCTCATACCTGTAATCCCAGCATTTTAGGAGGTAGAGGCAGTTGAATTACCTTAGCCTGAGGGTTCGAGACCAGCCTGGGCAACATGGCAAGACCTCATCTCGACAATAAATCAAAAAATTATCTGGGCATGGTGGCGCATGCCTGTGGTTCCAGCTACTTGGAAGGCTGAGGCGGAAGGATCCACCGGAGCCCAGGAGGTCAAGGATGTGGTGGCTGCGAGTGTGCCACTGCACTCCAGCCTGGGCAACAGAGAGAGATTCGGACTCAAAAAAAGTCTGGAATTCAGCCATTTATGACCATCTCTACCACTGTGTCTTATCATATTCTACCCCACCATCATCTTTCCCAGGGACTATGCATATGTCCTAGCCCCCAGTTGGTCTTCTTTTAGTTTGCAGAACAGCTAGAACAAGCCAGAGAGATCTTTTTCATCACATCCCTTCCTCACATGAAATCCTCTCTAAAGGATTTGAACTCCTTTTTCTGACCTGTAAGGTCCTGTATTATCTGGCCTTTACTTGCCTCTGCATCTCATTACCACTGTCCTCTTTGCTTTTCTTTAATCATACTGTTTGCTTCTCCAACACTGCAAGCTTATTTCTGTCTTAAGAGCTTTATTTATTTAGAGACAGGGTCTTATTCTTGTCATTCAGGCTGGAGTGCAGTGGCACCATCATAGCTTACTGTAGCCTCCAGCTCCTGGGCTCAAGCGATACTCTTGCCTCAGCCTCCCAAGTAACTGGAATTGCAGGCACATGCCATCATGCTCAGAGAATTTTTGAAATTTCTGTAGAGACCCAGTCTCACAGTGTGGCCCAGGTTGGACTTGAACTCCTGGCCTCAAGCATTCCTCTTGCCTCGGCTTCTCAAAGTACTGGGATTACAGGTGGGAGCCACTGCTCTTGACTAAGGAGGCTTGATTATTATTACTATTATTTTTTTTGACTGGAGTGCAATGGCACACTCCTGGCCACCACAGCCTCGACCTGCTGGGCTGCGACGATCCTTCTACCTCAGCCTTCCTAGCAGCTGGAATTACAGATGCACGCTACCACGCTCGGCTACTTTTTATTTTATTGTAGAGACAAGGTCTTGCCAAGTTGCCCGGGTCTCTCGAACCCACGGGCTCAGGCACTTCACTTGCCTCAGCCTCCCAAAGTGCTGGGATTACAGATTGAGCCACTGAGCCCGGCCGAGGCTTGATTATTCACTGTTCCTTCTACTTGGAACAATATTGTCCAGACCTCTGCATGCCTATTCCTTTATGTCAGTTATGTTTTCTGTTCAGATGTTGTATCTTTAGGAGCTCTTCCCTGACTACCCTATTTAAGTAGTACCCCCCTGCATTTTCTTTTCTTTTTTTTTTTTTTTTTGAGTTGGAGTCTCACTCTGTTGCCCAGACTGCAGTGCAGTGGCACACTCCTGGCCACCGCAGCCTCGGCCTGCTGGGCTCCGGTGGTCCTTCCACCTCAGCCTTCCAAGTAGCTGGAACTACAGGTGCGTGCTACCACACCTGGCTAATTTTTTTTATTTATTGTAGAGATGAGGTCTCGCCAAGTTGCCCAGGCGGGTCTGGAACCCACGGGCTCAGGCAATCCACTCACCTCAGCCTCCCAAGGCATGGGATTACAGGCTGAGCCACTGAGCCCGGCTTTTTTTTTTGTGAGTTGGAGTCTCACTCTGTCGCCCAGACTGGAGTGCAGTGGCACACTCCCGGCCACCGCAGCCTCAACCTACTGGGCTCTAGCGATCCTTCCGCCTCAGCCTTCCAAGTAGCTGGAACTATAGGCGCGCACTACCACGCCCGGCTAATTTTTGATTTATTGTAGAGATGAGGTCTCACCAAGTTGCCCAAGCAGGTCTCGAACCCACAGGCTCAGGCAATCCACTCACCTCAGCCTTCCAAGGCGCGGGATTACAGGCTGAGCCACTGAGCCTGGCTTACCCCTGCATTTTCTAACCTCTCTAATCCTCTAGACTACTTTCCTTCACATCCTGTCACTCCTGAAAAGATTGGTTTAGTTTTTGTTTTTATTTTAATTTTCTTGCTTCCTTAGTAGAACATAAGTTTTAAGAGGGACCTTGTCTGTATTATTCACCTCTATTCCCTTAGTCTCTTAAATAGTGCCTGTCACATAATAGGCATGTAATAAAAATTAATTGAATAAATAAGTGAATGAAATAATTGGAAAAATATGCAAAGCTACATGTAGAAGGACTTTTATTGGAACATTGTTTGAAAATGACAATTATAAACCACTAAATATTTTACTAATAGGAACCCTATTGAGTAACCCAGGCTCTGTTCTAACAGTAGCGTAAGACCTTCCCAATAGGTTAAATCTGCTTTTCCCAGACTGCTGACATACCACAGCAAACTCACAGGAGCACATTTTAGATTTTCAAAGGGAAGCGCAGACATATTTGTCAGATGTTCTGGGAACTCCTAGTTCCAGGTGGTTCAGTTTCAGCACTAGGTGGCGCTAAATTCCTTTCCATGACATCATATTTTTATGAAGCTGAGTTTTTAGCAGTTGCTAAGTATGGGCAAAATTCATTTGGTGCAAAAAATAAAGTTGCTGCTGTCCCATTTGATTTCAAGGTTTGAGAGGTGGTACAGTGCCTAGCAGGTGCCATAAGTAAGTAATTGTGGTTATTTGAGAAAGAAAACTATAGTTTTTATTTATTTATTTTTATTTATTGTTTTTGAGTTGGAGTCTCACTCTATTGCCTAGGCTGGAGTGTAGTGACAAGCTCACAGCCACTGCAGCCTTGACCCGCTGGGCTCAGGCGATGTTTCCATCTCAGTCTTCCAAGAAGCTGGAACTACAGGCATGCACCACCATGCCCAGCCAATTTTTTAATTTATTATAGAGATGAGATTTCGAACCTGTGGACTCAGGCAATCCTCTTGCCTCTACCTCCCAAAGTGCTGGGATTACAGGCATGTCCAGCCTAGTTTTTATTTTAATATATTAAAATAGTTTTTAAATTGTATGTGTGTTATTTTTTTCAAATGGATAGTAAGTTACCAGGACACGAATACTTCAATTATCTGCATTTAGGTACTTAATTAGTGGCTCTCTTTTGACTTAGGGAGATCTGTGAAAGTTACTGAGACAGGGCACTGTGAACTTTCATTAGGAAATCTCTGCATAAATGAAAAAGTTTCTCTGCAGTATATAGAATGAAGCCCTATTATGTTAAAATGGGAACATATTTGCATTTTTTAAAAGTATGGAACGCTGTTAGGCTGGGCACGGTGGCTCATGCCTATGATCCCAGCACTTCAGGAGGCCAAGGTGAGAGGATTGCTTGAGCCCACGGGTTTGAGACCAGCCTGGGAAACTTGGCGAGACCTCATCTCTACAATAAATAAAAATATTAGCTGGGTGTGGTGGTGCTTGCCTGTAGTTCCAGCTACTTGGAAGGCTGAGGCAGAAGGATAGCCGGAGCCCAACAGGTCAAGGCTGCGATGGCCATGAGCGTGCTGCTGCACTCCAACCTGGGCAACAGAGTGAGACTCCAACTCAAAAAAAAAGAGTGTTTTCCAGAAGTCTTGGGGGTGGATGTATGAAAGTACAGTGGGCTTTTTGAATTGGGTTTGAGATAGAGCTGTCGTTTTTGATTATAAGAGGCGTTTGGATGTTCCTGGGTAGGGGGAAGGAAGCAAGGAGGGTGGGTGCTAGAGCTTTATACAAGGTGCCCTTAAAATTGGGGAATGGGGTGCTTGAAATCATTTGCAGGAGTTGACTCTCATTCATTAAAAACCACTGTCTACCACGGAATGTATAACTTTATACCCTATCTTATTCAAAAAAGGATTTAAAGCAGGAACATACTCTTGTAGATAGAATGTGGACTACATTTTGTCTTTAAATAATGTATAACCTAGTGAGGGATTTCCTATATATGCAACAAATATTTGCTGAGCCCCTACCATGTGCTGGTTACTGTGCTAGGTGCTGAGGATATAAAGATCAACAGGATTCCTGCCCTTAAGAATTACAGTCTAGTGGGAGAGTTGGGCTGAGAACTTTGCTGGGTTGTGGATAAGGATAGGAAGAGTTAGAGAAGACTCTACAAGGAAATGACATGTGAACTAGATCTAAAAGAATGAATGGGGGGCTTGGTGGCCCACGCCTATAATCTCAGCACTTTGGGAGGCCAAGGTGAGAGGATTGCCTGAGCCCACAGGTTCAAGACCAGTCTGGGCAACTTGGTGAGACCTCATCTCTACAATAAATCTAAAAATTAGCCAGGCATGGTGGCACATGCCTGTAGCTCTAGCTACTGAATTGAGCTTTGTGAATTCAGTCATGCACCAGGCCTGTCTCCCTGAGATTTTATCAGGTCATGTTGATGAGAGTTTTGGGTGTTCAGAACCTCTTCAACCTTGCATCTGTAGACTATTTTGATATCGACTCAGCAGTGACTATACTCAGATCTATTTAACAAACATTTGTTGTTAAGTGGGATTCAGGATGATTGAGGGATGTTGCCTGCCTGAGAAGATAATTTCATTGCATTGTTGGATGTGCAGTGATAGAGAGACTATGGAAGCACAGAGGAGGAGCCCCTGTCTATCTTGGGGAGACTGGAGAGGCTTCCTGGAGAAAGCAGTGCCTGAACTGAGTCTTGAAGTAGTTTGTCTAGTGGGAAAGGGCATGCCAAATAGAGGGAGGCATTAGCGCACAGAAAACCCTGAATGAGTGGAGCACATGTTGTGCTGGTGACGGGGAATCCCAGGGGATTCTGTTACTGAGGAACAAACAGGAAGGTGTGACCCACTGGGAAAATGAAAGTGGGAATGTTATAAAATCCTTTTGGTAAGCTGTCCTGTTGAGTTTGGTCATCAGTCTGAGGACAGGAGGGCATGAATAATTAGATTTCCATTTTAGAAGGAGCACCCTGATTATGGTGTGGATGGATTGGAGAGAGAGAGCCTGGTGACCCATGGAAACCCTCTGATGTAGACCTATTTCTTGTTCGTTCGTAAGAATCATACATTCGCCGGGCTTGGTGGCTCAGCCTGTAATCCCACGCCTTTGGGAGGCTGAGGTGAGTGGATTGCCTGAGCCCGAGGGTTCCAGACCCGCCTGGGCAACTTGGCGAGATCTCATCTCTACAATAAATAAAAAAATTAGCCGGGCGTGGTAGCGCACGTCTGTAGTTCCAGTTACTTGGAAGGCTGAGGCGGAAGGATCGCCAGAGCCCAGCAGGTCAAGGCTGCAGTGGCCAGGGGTGAGTGGCCACTGCACTGCAGACTGGGTGATGGAGTGAGACTCCAGCTCAAATAAATAAATAAATAAATAAATAAATAATCAGCCGGGGTGAGTGGCCACTGCACTGCAGACTGGGTGATGGAGTGAGACTCCAGCTCAAATAAATAAATAAATAAATAAATAAATAATCAGCCGGGAGCGGCCGGCCACTGCACTCCAGACTGGGTGACAGAGTGAGACTCCAACTCAAAAGAATAAAAAAATAAAAAAATAAAATAAAGAATCATACATTCATACTTTATTATGAGATTGCAACAATCCAGTCACATCTTCAGGCTCCACTTCTTTTGCTGTTTTCCACCACATCTGGAGTTACCTCCTCCACTGAAGTCTTGAACCCCTCAAAGTCATCCATGAGGGCTGGAATCTGCTTCTTCCAAACTCCTGTTAATGTTGATATTTCAGCCTCCTCACATGAATCACCAGTGCTCTTAATGGCAACTAGAATGATGAATCCTTTCCAAAAGCTTTTCAGATTATTTGTCCCAGATCCATCAGAGGATCTGTGACAGCTATAGCCTTATGAAATGCATTTCTTTTTTTAAAAAAAAGAGACAGGGTCTTGCTCTGTTGCTCAGGCTACAGTGCAGTGGCGCAATTGTAGCTCTCTACAGCCTCGACCTTCTGGACTTAAGCGATTCTCCTGCCTCAGCCTCTGTAGTAGCTAGGACTACAGGTGTGTGCCACCATGCCTGGCTATTTTTTTTTTTTTTTTTTTTCATAGAGACAGGGTTCTTGCTGTGTCAGCCAGTTGTTTTCAAACTCTTGGCCTCAAGTGATCCTCCTGCCTTGGCTTCCCAAAGTGCTGGGACTACAGGTTTGAGCCTCTGTGCCCAGCCTGAAATGTACATACATTTTTTACATTAAATTACTAAAATGAGCCGGGCATGGTGGCTCATGCCTATAGTCTCAGCGCTTTGGGAGACCGAGATGAGAGGATTGCCTGAGCTCACAGGTTCAAGACCAGCCTGGGCAACTTGGTGAGACCTTATCTCTACAAGGACTCAAAATATTAGCGGGGTGGGGTAGCGCATGCCCATAGTTCCTGCTACTTGGAAGGCTGAGGCGGAAGGATCACCTGAGCCCAGCAGGTTGGGGCTGCAATGGCCATGAACGTGCCACTGTACTCTAGCCTGAGCAACAGAGTGAGACTCCAAAAAAAAAAAAAATTACTGAAGTGTACATGATCACAGCACACTGCAGCCCTGAACTCCTGTGCTCAGGCAGTCTTTCTGCCTCAGCCTCCTGAGTAACTGGGACTACAGGCACTTGCCACCACACTTGGTTCATTTTTTTTTTTTTATAGAGACATGGGTTCACTATTTTTCCTAGGCTGGTTTCAAACTCCTGGGTGCAAGCAGTACTCCTTCCTCGGCCTCCCAAAGTGCTGGGATTATAGGCATAAACTACTGTGTCCAGCCTCTGAAATGTATTTTTTTTTTGAGTCTGAGTCTCACTCTGACGCCCAGACTGGGCTCAGGCGATCCTTCCACCTCAACCTGCCTAGTAGCTGAAACTACAGGCATTTGCCACCATGCCCAGCTAATTTTTTGATTTATCGTAAAGATGAGGTCTCACCAAGTTGTCCAGGCTGGTCTTGAACCCCTGGACTCAGGCAGTCCTCTTGCCTTGGCCTCCCAAAGTGCTGCAGTTACAGTCCTGAGCCACCAAGCCCAGCCATGTTTCTTGACAGGACTTGAAAATCTAAATTACTCCTTGACCCATGGACTGCAGAATAGATGTTATATTAACAGGCATGAAAACAACATTAATCTCATTGGATATCTTCATCAGTGCGTTTGACTTAGGTGCATCGTCAATGGGCAGTAATATATATATATATTTTTTGAGTTGGAGTCTCACTCTGTCGCTCAGACTGGAGTGCAGTGGCCGCTCCCGGCCACCGCAGCCTCGACCTGCTGGGCTCCCGTGATCCTTCCGCCTCAGCCTTCCAAGTAGCTGGAACTACAGGCATGCGCTACCACGCCCGGCTAATTTTTTTGGTTTTTATTGTAGAGATGAGGTCTCGCCAAGTTGCCCAGGCGGGTCTCAATCCATTCACCTTGGCCTCCCAAAGCATGGGATTACAGGCTGAGCCACCGAGCCGGGTTGGGCAGTAATATTTTTAAAGGAATCTTTTTTTTTTCTTAGCAGCATGTCTTAACTGTAGGCTTTTTTTTTTCTTTTTTCTCTTTTTTTTCTGAGACAGGGTTTCACTCTGCTCTGACTGGAGTGCAGTGGCACCATCACAGCTCACAGCAGCTTCGACCTATTGGGATCAGGCAATCCCCTTGCTATAGCTTCCCGAGTACCTGAGACTTTAGAGGCCACACCACCATGCCTGGCTAATTTTTTGTAGAGACAGAGTATCACTTTGCTGCCCAGGCTAATCTCAAGACTCCTGTCTCAAGTGAGCATCATGCTGTAAATAGGTGTGCAGTCACAGGCTTTGTTGTTTAATTGATAGAGCACAGGCAGAGTAGATTTGGCATAATTCTTGAGGGCCCTAGAATTGTTGGAATAGCAAGTGAGCATTGGCTTCAACTCAAAGTCACCAGCTGCATTAGCCCCTAACAAGAGAGTTAGCCTGTCCTTTGAAACTTTGAAGCCAGGCATTGACTTCTCTGTAACTGTGAAAGTCCTAGATGGCATTTTCCACCCTGGAAAGCTATTTTGTCTACACTGAAAGTCTGCTGTTTAGTGTAGCTGCCTTTGTCAATTATCTTAGCAAGATCTTTTGGATAACTTGGTGCAGCTTCTACATCAGCACAGGCTGCTTCACCTTGCACTTTTATGTTATGGAGATGGCTTTTTTCCTTAAACCTCATGAATGGTAGCTCTACTGGCTTTAAACTTTTCTGCAACTTCCTCACCTCAGTTGCATTGAAGAGAGTTAGGGCCTTCCTCTGGATTAGGCTTTGGCTTAAGGGAATGTTGTGGCTGGTTTGGGCTTCTCTCTGGACTACTAAAACTTTCTCCATGTTACAATAAGGCTGTTTTGCTTTCTTATTCATATGTTCACTCAAGTAGTACTTTAATTTCCTTCAATGACTTTTCATTTACAATGTGACTGTTTGGCACAGGAGGCCTAGCTTTTGAAATGTCTCTGCTTTTGACATGCCTTCCTCACTAAGCTTAATCATTTCTGGATTTTCTTTTTTTACTTTATTCTTTTTCTTTTAGTCAAAATATCAACCTTAAATAATGGCATTTCTAGCTTTTGATTTAAAGTGAAAAGCATGTAACACTTCCTTTCACTTGAGCACTTGGAGACCATTGTAGGGTTATTAGTTGGCCTAATTTCAATATCACAGTGTTTCAGTAAATAAGGAGGCTTGAGAACGAAAAAGATGGGGGGAGCAGCAGGTCGATGGAGCGGTGCGAACACGCAACATTTATTGATTGTTTGCTGCCTTATATTGGCATGGTTTGTTGCACTCCAAAACAATTGCCGTGATAACATAAAAAAAACCACTGATCACCATAACATACAATAACAATAACAGAAAGGTGTGAAATATTGTGAGAATTATCAAAATGTGACACATACGAAGTGAGCACATGCTGTTGGAAAAATTGCACCAATAGACTTGCTCAATGCAGGGTTGCCACATACCTTTTCTTTGTAAGGAAAAAAAAGCATCTGCAGAGGGCAATAAAACAAGTTATTTCTATACAGTAAAAATCACAGGACACCATATAGGGCACAATGACAAGGGTGGATGAGCTAAGACCCTGGAGAATAGTAGTGTTTTGTTTTGTTTTGTTTTTGTTTTTGAGTTGGAGTCTCACTCCATTGCCCAGGCTGAAGTGCAGTGGTATGCTCGCGGCCACTGCAGTCTTAACCTGCTGGGCTCAGATGATCCTTCTGCCTCAGCCTTCCAAGTAGCTGAATAGTAGTGTTTAGAAGCAGACTAAGGCAGAGGAGCCTAGGAAGACGATGAAGAGGCAACACCCACCAGAGAGGTAGGAACGAAGCGGTGGTGTGGAAACAGAGGGAGAACTTCAAGAAAGTGGCCCATTTGGGTGGTACATTGGATTTGGCAGAGTGGAGCTCACTGGCTTAGCTGGAGTCATTTCAGGGATGTGATGGTAGTGGAAAGAGATGTGATACTTAGGAAGATAGCTGTGTATAAGCACTTGTAATCACTGCAGTTTTCTGATGTAGTAGAAAGAATGCACAGGTGAAACCAGCAGTCCTGGGTTCAAATCCCGGTTCCACTACTTTCTAGTTACATGATCTTGGGCCTTTCAAGTTTTGTAATCTGCAAATTGGAGACAGTGTTGGTTATTTTGTTTAAGTTAGTTGTGAAGGTGAGTGATTCAGCTATCACTGTGCTCGGCCCCAAGAAGATATATTCTAGAGTATAATTATTTCTGCCTCAGCATGGTAGAATTGTGGGAGCATGTGTTTGGGACCAGACTGAGAGGATCAGATTTGACTTCTGCTGGTTTTTTGAGATTGAGGCATTAGGTAAGTCACTTCCTGCAGCATCAGATTTCTCATGTCTTCATGCCTTCATTTCTTTTTTTTTTTTTTTTGAGTTGGAGTCTCACTCTGTCACCCAGACTGGAGCGCAGTGGCCATTCCCAGCCACTGCAGCCTCGACCTGTTGGGCTCCGGCAATCCCATGCCTTCATTTCTAGGAGATTAGCAGCTAGGATTACAGAAACAAGTTTGGTGCCTGGCTTGAAGTTGACAATCAAATAGAAGCTTTTATTAAATTCTTCTAAGTTCTCCCCTCTGGAAGTTTAGTGGACCAAAACCTGTCTAATTAAAGTTTTCCTTGTATGAAAGGATGCTAAAAGTTATCTCAACCAACCCTATGCTAGGGCAGAAATCTCTTTTTTTGAATTGGAGACTCACTTTGTCACCCAGGCTGGAGTGAAGTGGCATGATCACGGCTTACCACAGCCTCGACCTCCTTGACTCAGGCGATCCTTCTGTCTCAGCCTCCCAAGTAGCTGTGACTAAAGGCATACACTGCCATGCCCAGCAGATTTTTTTTTTTTAAGTTTTTTGTAGAGACAGGGTTTCACCATGTTGCCAAGGCTGGTCTCAAACTCCTTGGTACAAGCAATCCTCTCGCCTCAGCCTCCCAAGTACTAGGATTACAGTTATGAGCCACCATACTTGGCCCAAAAATCTCTTTTCCACCTACTTCTGAGTTCTTCTGTTTCCTACTTTCTCTCACCAAAGTGGCCCCATTGAGTCCCAGATCCACCTTTTGTGGGATTCCAGCCATTCACGTATGCGCCAAATCATTTCCACCAACGTGTCCTTCTACCACCTGGTTCTCCTGTCTTTTCAGTCTTTTCATAAAATCTCCATCTGGACATGAAAGGGTTCAGTCAGGTCAAGAAGGAGGAGGTGACAAAGATGGGGGTAAAGAGACAAGATTACATCTCTGAGTGCCTTGTTCCTCATCAGGAACTGAGAGTTGGCAGGGCATGTCTTGGGGCAGGACATCTGGACTGTCATGGGCGAGAGTGCAGGTACTGAGAGGTTCCTGCCAAGGGTCTCAGATTCAAGAGCTAGATTTCAACTTGAGGGAAAAAAATAAGGTATTACTGTTGGGGTTTTTTTCCCCCTTGAAATAACTTTATTTCTTTTTGTGGTTGAATCTTGTTTATGTTGATGACCTAGAATTCAACCCAAAAGTATCTCTGGGGTTTAAGTCCTAATGGTAGACAGTTTGTTTGGAGACCAGGAATCACAGTCTGGTATCAGTGCTCTCTCTGTCTCAGTGACTAGAATTAAGCTTTTGACTTGTGATACTCAACTTTGGCCTTTTCAGAAGTATTCATACACCAATCCCCCATTCCCCTCACCCCAGGTTAAACTTGGTTAGTTCTTCTTAAATAGTTTGAGGTTTTCTTAGGCCTTCATACTGAGTGCTCTAATAACAAGCTAGAAACTAGGAACCCTATTTAGTTGTCCTTTCTTTCTTATCTACAGAAGCGAATGTCTGTGACGGAGGGTGGTATCAAATATCCAGAGACAACTGAGGGAGGCCGCCCCAAGCTTGGGGGACTGATGGATCCAAGACAGGGGGTGATTGAGCGGACTGGCCGCTGCCAAACATGTGCAGGTAAGTGCTGGGGGCTGAATGAGATCCCCAAGGGAAGAGGCTTGGGTCCTCAAAGAAAACCAGGGCTGAGGGTGGACATCTGGAGGCCTGTGAGATAAGTGGGAGCTAGGAGGAAAGCATCAGGTGTGTTTCCCACAGGAAACATGACAGAATGTCCTGGCCACTTTGGCCACATTGAGCTGGCCAAGCCTGTGTTTCACGTGGGCTTCCTGGTGAAGACAATGAAAGTTTTGCGTTGTGTCTGCTTCTTCTGCTCCAAACTGCTTGTGGACTCTGTGAGTGGGGGACGGGCCCTGACCTGGGAGGGGGAGTTGACTGGGGAGTCGGGGCAGGGGGACAACCCAACTGACTCTGCTCTGCTTTTTCCCCAGAACAATCCAAAGATCAAGGACATTCTGGCTAAGTCCAAGGGGCAGCCCAAGAAACGGCTCACACATGTCTACGACCTTTGCAAGGGCAAAAACATCTGCGAGGGTGGGGAGGAGATGGACAACAAGTTCGGTGTGGAGCAGCCTGAGGGTGATGAGGATCTGACCAAAGAAAAGGTGACTGGGGCTGTCAGAGACTGTTGGGAAGGAGGGATCAGGAGGTGGCCATAGAGGCCTGGAGGGAGGAACAAGAGGAGGCTGCAGAAGAAAGAGGAACCAGAAGGTCAAGGAGCAATGGGAGGGCCTGCCCTGGTGTGGAGGGAAATGGCCTAGTATCTGGTCTCTGATGGTCCCTCTCTCTCCTCGGAAGGGCCATGGTGGCTGTGGACGGTACCAACCTAGGATCCGGCGCTCTGGTCTGGAGCTATATGCAGAGTGGAAGCATGTTAATGAGGACTCTCAGGAGAAGAAGATCCTTCTGAGTCCAGAGCGAGTACATGAGATCTTCAAACGCATCTCAGATGAGGAGTGTTTTGTGCTGGGCATGGAACCCCGCTATGCCCGTCCCGAGTGGATGATTGTCACAGTGCTGCCTGTGCCCCCACTCTCCGTGCGGCCTGCTGTTGTGATGCAGGGCTCTGCCCGCAACCAGGTCAGTGTCTCCAAGATTCTGCCTTTCAGCTGGAGGGCCAAGTGTCTGACGGGATGAAGCCCTTGCAGGTGGGGCTGGGTTGGGCAGACAGAGATACATTTGGAAATACCTGCCATTTACTAGCTGTATGACCTTTAGTGGGGTGCTTCATATGGTTAAAGTTCACAAAGGTGTTTATCTATACACGAGAGTGAGCAGCCCTGCCTCCCAGGGTGGCATGAGAATGGGAGCTGCACTGTGTGCCTGGGACATGCCTGCCAGGCACTCTCAGTGGTGGCTGGGCTGTTGATAATGCCAACTTCCTACCTCAGGATGACCTGACTCACAAACTGGCTGACATTGTGAAGATCAACAATCAGCTGCGGCGCAATGAGCAGAATGGCGCAGCGGCCCATGTCATTGCAGAGGATGTGAAGCTCCTTCAGTTCCACGTGGCCACGATGGTGGACAATGAACTGCCTGGCTTGCCCCGTGTGAGTCAGCATGCTCCCCCACTCCCTGTGGATTGGAGTCAGGGTTGGGGGCTAGCACTAGGCCTCGGAGCGCTGGAGAAAGGCCCAGTGCTGACTGACTGGTTGACCCTACCCTTTTTTTTCATAGGCCATGCAGAAGTCTGGGCGTCCCCTCAAGTCCCTGAAGCAGCGATTGAAGGGCAAGGAAGGCCGGGTGCGAGGGAACCTGATGGGCAAACGAGTGGACTTCTCAGCTCGCACTGTCATTACCCCCGACCCTAACCTCTCCATTGACCAGGTTGGCGTGCCCCGCTCCATTGCTGCCAACATGACCTTTGCGGAGATTGTCACCCCCTTCAACATTGACAGGTGTGCCTCGGTTGGAAAGCCTTACCTGGAGTGGCCAGGGGTGAGGTCTCAGTGGTGAGGCTTCGAGAAGGGTGTGCTCTTTCCACCTGGGGGAGTGGGCTTGGAATGAGGTGGGGATGCTTAGAAGTTAAGAAGTTTGGCTTCTATTTGGACCTTCAGGGTGAGGGTAGTAGCAGAGGCTTTTTGGGAAACATTTGTTTATCGCACCTTTTTCTTCCTAGACTTCAGGAACTAGTGCGCAGGGGGAACAGCCAGTACCCTGGAGCCAAATACATCATCCGAGACAATGGCGATCGCATTGACTTGCGTTTCCATCCCAAGCCCAGTGACCTTCACCTGCAGACTGGCTATAAGGCACGTAATGGGCCAGGGTGTCTCCTAGCCACCTGAGCAGGAAGCTTTCTGAAATTGGGCAGGCTAGGGTGGGCTGTCCAAGGCTGTCCTGTTTATTAGGATCTAGATTTGACTGTTTCTTTTAAAGGCTATTGTGTCCCAGATGTGCTAGGAACTGCTAGCCATTGGGAATCAGAATAGGGATTGCATAAACCCAGGAGCAGCAGCATGCATATGGCAGGGAAGAGTGGCCCATGGAGGAATGGCACAGAAGGCTTCATGTTCACTCTCTCTCGGCTCTCTCTCCAGACTGAGTTCCTAGATACTACATTTTATTCATCCCCCAATAACCTGATGTCTGGCTCGGGGCTTGTCCCAAAGGGAGTGTTTAATAAGTGTTTCAAGTGAATTAATACCATGTTATTATTTCTTTCAGTCTACAAAGGAATTTAGGTTCAAAATCATTTCAGTCTTAGCATATCTGCTTCACTGAGACCTTTTTGTTATCTCAACTCCCCAGGTGGAACGGCACATGTGTGACGGGGACATTGTTATCTTCAACCGGCAGCCAACTCTGCACAAAATGTCCATGATGGGGCATCGGGTTCGCATCCTCCCCTGGTCTACTTTTCGCTTGAATCTTAGGTTAGTCCCCAGCTGAGGGAAGCAGGCTGAGATTGGAGTGTTGGAGGTAGACTGGGCAGCTCCTCAAAGTTTTGCAGCAGTATCTTTCTGATTCTGATTTCTCTATTTCACTTTAGTGTGACAACTCCTTACAATGCAGACTTCGATGGGGATGAGATGAACTTGCATCTGCCACAGTCTTTGGAGACCCGGGCAGAGATCCAGGAGCTGGCCATGGTGCCTCGCATGATTGTTACCCCCCAGAGCAATCGACCTGTCATGGGCATCGTACAGGACACACTCACAGCAGTGCGCAAATTCACTAAGAGAGACGTCTTCTTGGAGCGGGTGTGTGGTCCAAATGGAAACCTGGCTTGGGTGGGCAGAGGGACTTGGATGTGGCAGGTTTGTGGTGGCCAGGGAGGATGAACTGTGGTTTTTTCTCCTAACTTGTTCTACAGTGATCTGTATATAAGACCGCCTTTTTTGATGAGGTGAAAGGAAAGGTGGTTAGGAAAAATTGGAGGCCAAAAAAGGTTTATGGCTTTAGCTTACCATTCTTTAAAATTTAATTCCGGGTATTGTATATAAAGTAAATGTCTTTACAGCGAAAAATAGATAGGACCGAGTTAAAATGTTTTCTGTTTCTTTATTTTTACTTTCATTTATTTTCTAATTATTAGAATAAGTTTATATTTGTCAGGAAAGGACAAAAACAAAAGTTTCACTATTAAAATGAATTTTTTAATTACAAGTTTGGGAGACACTTTTCCTGACATCTCTTTGCCTCCACAATCTGGTCTTTCCCCTTGCACAAGGAAGGCTCCTTGACATTCCGTTTACATTCCTGGCATGTAAGGCCTACAATCTGACTTCTCATCTTTCTTACTCTTACAGGGTGAAGTGATGAACCTCCTAATGTTCCTGTCCACATGGGATGGGAAGGTCCCGCAGCCGGCCATCCTAAAGCCCCGGCCCTTGTGGACAGGCAAGCAGATCTTCTCCCTCATCATACCTGGCCACATCAATTGTATCCGTACCCACAGCACCCACCCTGATGATGAGGACAGTGGCCCTTACAAGCACATATCTCCTGGGGACACCAAGGTAGGGCCTGGCTTCTTGGTGTATGTGGGGGATAAGATTTGGACATGGGAGCCAGGACCAGAGATCTTGAATGGTGCTTTGTCCCTAGGTGGTGGTAGAGAATGGTGAGCTGATCATGGGCATCCTATGCAAGAAGTCTTTGGGTACATCAGCTGGCTCCCTGGTCCACATCTCCTACCTAGAAATGGGTCATGACATCACCCGCCTCTTCTACTCCAACATTCAGACTGTCATTAACAATTGGCTCCTCATCGAGGGTAAGTACGGAGACTCTGCGAAACCCTCTCTGAATCTCCTCCCACTTAACGTTCTTCCATTTCTTTCCTGCTTGGATTTGGTGTCTCTCCATCTACTCTCTTGGCTATGACTTCATCTCATTTATTTTTTAGTTTTTATTATTTATTTAAAAAGATTTTTTTGACCAGGCTCAGTGGCTCAGCCTGTAATCTCAGCACTTTGAGAGGCTGAGGTGAGTGAATTGCCTGAGCCTGCGCGTTCGAGACCCACCTGGGCAACTTGGCGAGACCTCATCTCTACAAAAAAAAAATTAGCCGGGCGTGGTAGTGCGCGCCTGTAGTTCCAGCTACTTGGAAGGCTGAGGCGGAAGGATCACTGGAGCCCAGCAGGTTGAGGCTGCGGTGGCCAGGAGTGTGCCACTGCACTCCAGTCTGGGCGACAGAGTGAGACTCCAACTCAAAAAAAAAAGTTTTTTTTAGCCCACATTCTCATGTGCTTTGCCGTCCCATGTTTCTTAGGAGTCCAAAGGGTGTTGCTGATGCTTTTCCTTAACTCTAGGTCATACCATTGGCATTGGGGACTCCATCGCTGATTCTAAGACTTACCAGGACATTCAGAACACTATTAAGAAGGCCAAACAGGATGTAATAGAGGTGAGAGGGAAGGCTGGCAGAGACTGAATATGGGGTCTCAGGGATTTTGAACTTAACATCACCAAGAGTAAAGTGGGTGTAAGGTTTGAGGGAAAGGGAGTAGAGTAGGGATTGATGTCTCACTGAGAACTCTTGCCTCCAGGTCATTGAGAAGGCTCATAACAATGAGCTGGAGCCCACCCCAGGGAACACTCTGCGACAGACATTTGAGAATCAGGTGAACCGCATTCTCAATGATGCCCGAGACAAGACTGGCTCCTCTGCTCAGAAATCCCTGTCTGAATACAACAACTTCAAGTCTATGGTTGTGTCCGGAGCTAAAGGTTCCAAGATCAACATTTCCCAGGTGAGGAGCCTTGTCTTTCTAGATATGGGGCCACATTGAAGTTTGGGAGGAGAAAGGAAGGTGCATGTATGTGTAAGGGTGGGAAATTAGGGGAAGTCTTGGGAATTCTTATACTTAAGGCAAAGGGATTATACACCCCACCTTTTCTGTTTCCCAGGTCATTGCTGTTGTCGGGCAGCAGAATGTGGAGGGCAAGCGGATTCCATTTGGATTCAAGCACCGGACTCTGCCTCACTTCATCAAAGATGACTATGGGCCTGAGAGCCGTGGCTTTGTGGAAAACTCCTACCTGGCTGGCCTCACACCCACTGAGTTCTTCTTCCATGCCATGGGGGGTCGTGAGGGGCTTATTGACACAGCTGTCAAGACTGCTGAAACTGGTAGGACTTCTTTAGGGCTCTCTCTCTCATGGACTGAAACCAAGGAATGCTGCAGGCTGTGAAACCTGTGAGAGGTGGGGAATGGAGATTCTCAGACTAAAGACTTCTGTTCCCAGAGATGTAATTTTGTCTTGTGTGGGAAGAACAGGGACTTGAGAATTAAGCAGATGCCCTTGCTCTGATTGCTTTACAGCATTCCAGGATACAGGGATAGAGCCTCAGGGACTCTGCCTCTGACCTATCGCATGAGGGGTGGTTCCTAGAGGACTCTGCTGGGTTCTTCATACATCTAGTGCTGGACATGGTTTTCCTTAAAAGGGACAAGGGGGCTACTAGCTGGCTTTTCTGGAAATCAGTCAGGTTAAGACCTCAGACTGGGCCTTTGGGCTTTATCATCTTCTTGACTTGGGTGCTACAATTACTTACCTCCCCCCAGGATACATTCAGCGGCGGCTGATCAAGTCCATGGAATCAGTGATGGTGAAGTATGATGCGACTGTACGGAACTCTATCAACCAGGTGGTGCAGCTGCGCTACGGCGAGGATGGCCTGGCAGGCGAGAGCGTTGAGTTCCAGAACCTGGCTACGCTTAAGCCTTCCAACAAGGCTTTTGAGAAGAAGTGAGGAGGCGGGCGGGCAGGGGGAGGCTCAGGGCATGAGTTGTAGGATTCCCATCCCCACCCCAGAGAGATGGTCTAGAACGTGTCTTGCAGTGGACCTTACCTTTAAGTGCCCTTTCCCCCCCCACCTGAAGTAGCCATGAGAATATGGGAAAGTGAGTGAATGAAGGCAGATTTGAGATTGGTCCCTGGGCATGGTTCAAAGAAAGTGTAGAGGGCGGGCACATTCTCAGGTCCCAATGGCAGTCGTTAGGCCTAGATCTCATATTTCCCTGCTCAGGATCCTTGTCTCCAAAGCGTACCTGATGGGCTATGTACCTTGGGAGCTTCACAGTGCTCCTTGTGGGGATCAGACCCCAGAGCCCACCTTCCACTGACCCTACCCCTTGTCACCTATAGGTTCCGCTTTGATTATACCAATGAGAGGGCCCTGCGGCGCACTCTGCAGGAGGATCTGGTGAAGGATGTGCTAAGCAATGCACACATACAGAACGAGTTGGAGCGGGAATTTGAGCGCATGCGTGAGGATCGCGAAGTGCTCAGGGTCATCTTCCCCACTGGCGACAGCAAGGTGCGTATGGATGGGAAAGTGCTATGCTGAAGAAGTGCTGCCCTGCGTGGCTTTCCCCAGATTCACAGTCGTCCTTCCGTTCTCTTGTCCCTCAGGTTGTCCTTCCCTGCAACCTGCTGCGCATGATCTGGAATGCTCAGAAAATTTTCCACATCAACCCTCGCCTTCCCTCTGATCTGCACCCCATCAAAGTGGTAGAGGGTGAGTACTTGCTTTGGGGTCTCCAGGCCTGGTTGGAGGATAGGAGTCTGCTGGCCCCTGGTCTGACCATCTCTGCAACTTCATTTGGCCATCAGGAGTGAAGGAATTGAGCAAGAAGCTGGTGATTGTGAATGGGGATGACCCACTAAGCCGGCAGGCCCAGGAAAATGCCACACTGCTCTTCAACATCCACTTGCGATCCACACTGTGTTCGCGCCGCATGGCAGAAGAGTTTCGGCTCAGTGGAGAGGCCTTTGACTGGCTGCTTGGGGAGATAGAGTCCAAGTTTAACCAAGCCATTGTGAGTGTTGTGTTCCCCACCTCAGCCTCGTTTTTTTCCTTTTACCTACTGACTTCTCTGGATTCTAAGAACAGCTTACATCTTGCTACAATTACCTAATGATAACTCTCATTCTCTGAGAAACTGCTGTGTACCAAGTCTTGTGTTTGGCACGTTTATGCCTTCACACCATAGCAGTCTTAAAACAATCCTAGTTGACCGGGAGTGGTCATTCAGGAAACAAGTGACATGACAGATATAGCATAGGATAACTGTTCTTTATTTTCCTAAAATCTCTACTGTGTGCAGAACCTAATTTAGATAGAGGTGGGGAATTGGAGAGAGTAAGTAGAAAAGAAATTTACAGATACTGGAATGCTTAACTGTCTTCAAGGATCTTACAGGATAATGGAAGGAAAAAAAGCATTATAATTATAGATGTGCCTTTGAATCTGTTTACTGTAAATCAAGTTTTATAAATTAAGTTTAAAATGTATTAGGGAGCATTACAGAGCAGCATTGAAAGAAGTTAAAGAAGACTTGAATAAATGGAAAGACATCCTGTGTTTTAAGGATTGAAATATATAAGTGCTGGCCAGGTGTGGTGGCTCAAGTCTGTAATCCCAGCACTTTGGGAAGCCGAGGTGAGAGGATTGACTGAGCTCTGGGGTTCGAGACCAGCCTGAGCAACTTGGTGAGACCTTGTCTCTACAATAAATCAAAAAAGTAGCCAGCCGTGGTAGCAGGTACCTGTAGTTCCAGCTACTTGGAGGGCTGAGGCAGAAGGATCACCTGAGCCCAGGAAGTCGAGGCTGCAGTGGCCATGAGTGTGCCACTGTACTTCATCCTGGGCGACACATCCTGGCTATACAGTACTCTGTGTATTTAACAGGCTATATTGTGTTAGTTGAGTACCTATGCTAACATTGTTGGACTTAAAACAAAATGGGGCTGGGCACGGTGGCTCACACCTATAATCTCAGCACTTTGGGAGACCAAGGTGAGAGGATTGCCTGAGCCCATGGGTTTGAGACTAACCTGGGCAATTTGGCGAGACCTCATCTCTACAATAAATAAAAAAATTACCCGGGAGTGGTGGCCCGTGCCTGTAGCTTCAGCAGGTCGAGGCTGCGGTGGCTGTGAGCATGCCACTGCACTCCAGCCTGGGTGACAGAGTGAGACTTCAATTAAAAAAACAAACAAATGGGGCTTACAAATGTACAAATGGAATGGAACTCGTTCATATGTTGGGGACTTCCTGTACTCCCCAGAGTGATCTACAAATACAATGCAATCCCTGTCAAAATCCCTACTCCTTTTTTTTTTGAGTCAGAGTCTTACTCTGTTGCCCATGCTGGAGTACAGTGGCATGATCACTGCTCATTGCAGCATCGGCCTCCTGGATTCAGGTGGTACTCCTGCCTCAGCCTCCTGAGTAGCTGGGACTGCAGGCTCACACCATAGTACCTGGATAATTTAAAAAATTTTTTCGTAGCGATGAAATCTTGCTGTGTTGCCCTAGCTAGTCTCAAACTCCTGGGCTCCAGCAGTCCTCTCACTTCGACCTCCCAAAGTGCTGGGATTAGAGGCATGAGGCATCAGCTGCCTTTTTGGCAGAAATGTACAAGCTGTTACTGAAATTCATATGGAAATGCAAGGGACCTAGAATAGCCAAAACAATATTTAAAAAGAGCAGAGTTGGAGAACTCACATTCCCTGATTTCAAAACTTAATACAGAACTATAGTAATCAAGACAGTGTGCTTCTGTTGTAAAGATAGGGAGGGTCCAGAAATAAATCCTCACATTTATGGTCACTTGATCTTTGAGAAGAATGCTAAATCAATTAAATATGGTAAGTATACCATATTTCTGGCAAATGATGCTGGGACAAATGAATATCCACATGTAAAAGAATGAGTTGGATCCTTACCTCACACGATATACAAAACTGCCTCAAAAAAGGTGAAAGACCTACATTTAAGAACTAAAACTGCTGGGCACTGTGGCTCAAGCCTGTAATCCCGCACTTTGGGAGGCTGAAGCGAGAGGATTGCCTGAACCCAGGGGTTTGAGACCAATCTGGGCAACTTGGTGAGACCTCATCTCTACAATATATCAAAGAAATTAACAGGGCGTGGTGGTACGCACCTGTAGTTCCAGCTACTTGGAAGACTAAGGTGGAAGGATTGCCTGAGCCCAGCAGGTCGATGCTAGGGTGGCCGTGAGTGTGCCACTGCTCTCCAGCCTAGGTGACAGAGTGAGATTCTTGACTCAAAAAAAAACTAAAACTAAAGGGCCAGGCATGGTGACTCATGCCTATAATCCCAGCACTTTGGGAGGCCAAAGTGAGAGGATTGCCTGCTCACTGGTTCAAGACCAATCTGGGCAACTTGGCTAGAACTCGTCTCTACAATAAATCAAAAAAATTAGCCAGGTGTGGTAGCACGCACCTGTAGTTCCAGCTACTGGGAAGGCTGAGGCAGAAAAATCATCTGAGCCTAGCAGGTCGAGGCTGCAGTGGCCATGAGCGTGCCACTGTACTCCAGCCTGGGGGACAGAGTGAGACTTCACCTAAAAAAAAAAAAAAGGGAGGCTGAGGTGAGTGGATTGCTTGAGCCCACGGGTTCGAGACCTGCCTGGGCAAATTGGTGAGACCTCATCTCCACAATACATCAAAAATTAGCCAGGTGTGGTAGCGCACGCCTGTAGTTCCAGCTACTTGGAAGGCTGAGGCGGAAGGATCGCCGGAGCCCAGCAGGTCGAGGCTGCGGTGGCCAGGAGCGGCCACTGCACTCCAGTCTGGGCGACAGAGTGAGACGCCAACTCAAAAAAAAAAAAAAAAAAGATTATAGTCCCAGCCCTGACTACATCCCACTCATTCACCAGAAGAGAGGAATTGGCTTTGTCTGATACTAACTTTTCCTTAGGCCCATCCTGGGGAAATGGTGGGAGCTCTGGCTGCACAGTCCCTTGGAGAACCTGCCACCCAGATGACCTTGAACACCTTCCACTATGCTGGTGTGTCTGCCAAGAACGTGACACTGGGTGTGCCCCGTCTTAAGGAACTCATCAACATTTCCAAGAAGCCCAAGACACCTTCCCTTACTGTGTTCCTATTGGGCCAGTCTGCTCGAGATGCTGAGAGAGCCAAGGTAGGGGTTGGGGGTGATGGACTTCCTATTGGGAAGAAAAGATCAACTTTTAAGTAAAGGGTTTTGAAGTCTCTTGATAAAAGAATTTGAAGAGGCCTTTGGATCTACCCAGTTGCCTGTGTCATGAATTCCGGTCTGTTCCCAGGACATTCTGTGCCGTCTGGAGCATACAACATTGAGGAAGGTGACTGCCAACACAGCCATCTACTATGACCCCAACCCCCAGAGCACGGTGGTGGCAGAGGATCAGGAGTGGGTGAACGTTTACTATGAGATGCCTGACTTTGATGTGGCTCGAATCTCCCCCTGGCTGTTGCGGGTGGAGCTAGATCGGAAGCACATGACTGACCGGAAGCTGACCATGGAGCAGATTGCTGAAAAGATCAATGCTGGTAAGGCTAGGAGGGCAGGTCTGGCTCAGGAGCCCAGGTGGGCTTGTTCACTGCACTTGAGCCCCAAATGAGTCACCTACCTTCACCACTATCCATGTACCAGTTCTGCTCTTCCAAGGCATCTCTTCTCCAGGGTCACTGTTCCCTGGTCTTCAGAGTCTCCCTGTCACCTCTGCATTCCCTTTCGTTTGTCAGTGTTCTCCCTTCTTTCTAGAGGGATTCTATGAAAAGGAAGTTTCTATGGAAAGGAAGGGGCCAGAAGAACCCCACTGGAGGAGGGCTGCAAATGGACAGTGACCAAGAAGCAAGTCGTGTGAGATATGGTCCTTCTCATGGCTCATTCTTGTGCCCACTAGGTTTTGGCGATGACCTGAACTGCATCTTTAATGATGATAATGCAGAGAAGCTGGTACTCCGTATTCGCATCATGAACAGTGATGAAAACAAGATGCAAGAGGTAAATGGGGCTCAGGAAGAAATAGATGAATCAGATATAGAAAACCATTCAATCTTATTAGTGACCAAAGAAATTGAGATGCAAGCAACATTAGGTGACTAGTTGTATCCACTTAATTTATGAACAGGGGCTGGTGGTTAGCAGTGATTTTCAAAATTTTTAGCAGCAGAAGTTTTTGAAATCTGAAGCAATAGCCAAGTAGGTAAAACAGGTGACATTGGATTGGGAGTGAGTCCTCATAGCCCTGTCACTTGGCTTTCTCAGCCACTGAGACTCCTGCAATTTGTTTTTCCTTAGGCAATATACTTCAGCTATGAAGGCAGGTGCCAGTGTTGGGGGCAGGTTGGACAGTAGGGATCGCTGTGTCCTAGGGAAAGTCATGTGACAGCAGGTGTAACAAGACCCGTGAAAATGCATAACCAATGATTTCACTCCTGGGCATGGCGCCTAAGAAATTGTTTGGCACATGTGGGTGCCTGGTGCTTTAGGAAGAACTCACTAACTACTGAGCTATCAGAGGACAGTTAAGAAAAGTTTGGTATATCTTGATGGAATACAGTATGCATCCATTAAGAGAAATTACTGTCATGACAGCAGCAGCCTGGGCAATCACTCCATTAAGCGTTAAGTACCAGAGCAGGGAGTGCTGTGTGCCTGAGGGCAGCCACTGGAGGACATGACGTGTAGGGCTTGGCTGCTAGACAGGACTGCAAGAAAGGAAATTATGGTAGGGTGGCAGGATTGGGTGCTTGTTTTTAGGCTTCTTTTAATATTGTAAAATCATGGTTAAAAGTAGTCTCATTGGAACTGAATGGGGCAGATTCTGGTGACTGATTCTTTAGGTCCTTGAGGAGGCTATAGTTTGGGATCAGAGCCAGAGAACAGCCCAGAGGATTCTCAGAGTGCCAACTTGTTCTCCTTGCAGGAGGAAGAGGTGGTGGACAAGATGGATGATGATGTTTTTCTGCGCTGCATCGAGTCCAACATGCTGACAGATATGACCCTGCAGGGCATTGAGCAGATCAGCAAGGTCAGCCATTCCCTCCCCCACAGCCCTCCCTCCCTACTCTTCTCCCCCACCTCCCAACCCCAACCAGTGCCTTCTCTGTCCCCCTCCAGGTGTACATGCACTTGCCACAGACAGACAACAAGAAGAAGATCATCATCACAGAGGACGGGGAGTTCAAGGCCCTGCAGGAGTGGATCCTGGAGACGGATGGTGTGAGCTTGATGCGAGTCCTGAGTGAGAAGGACGTGGATCCTGTGCGTACCACATCCAATGACATTGTGGAGATTTTCACGGTGAGCCCTCTGAGCGTGCTGCCCAGCAGCCTTTCTTGGGTTTCTGGCTCTCGGGCCCTTCATTCTTAACTCTCCATTCACAGGATCTCCTCAGGCTCAGACTTTTTCTGCCTGAATTCATTTCTGGGTGTGGGATACACTGACTTCCGGCTCTCTCTCTGGGTCTGGATGGCTGTAGGAGCAGGGAGGAGAGCAAGTTGCTTGGTCCTGACCCTCCCCTCACCTTATGCCAGGTGCTGGGCATTGAAGCAGTGCGGAAGGCTCTGGAGCGGGAGCTGTACCATGTCATCTCCTTTGATGGCTCCTATGTCAATTACCGCCACTTGGCTCTCTTGTGTGATACCATGACCTGTCGCGGCCACTTGATGGCCATCACTCGACATGGAGTCAACCGCCAGGACACTGGACCGCTCATGAAATGTTCCTTTGAGGAAACGGTAATGGCAGAACTGAGCAGGGTGGAAGGAGGGGGTGCTGTGGGGAAAAGGGCATCCATCAGAGCACTACTGCAGTGATGGTGGAACAGCTGGGTGCTGTGTGCGAGGGCCTAATGGGGCCTGTGCTCTTCTGATTGTTCAGGTGGATGTACTTATGGAAGCTGCCGCACATGGTGAGAGCGACCCCATGAAGGGGGTCTCTGAAAATATCATGCTGGGTCAGCTAGCTCCTGCTGGCACTGGCTGTTTTGACCTCCTGCTCGATGCAGAGAAGTGCAAGTATGGCATGGAGATCCCCACCAACATCCCTGGCCTGGGGGCTGCTGGACGTGAGTATGAGGGCCTTGGCTGCAGAGGACCTGGCTGGATCTCTGAGGGAGGGAGGCAGGCGCTGAGTGGGAAGGTGTCGCTAGCCACTAGATGCTATTCCTGTTCCTCATGAGTCCCTGTGTGCATCTTTGCAGCCACTGGCATGTTCTTTGGCTCAGCACCCAGTCCCATGGGAGGAATCTCTCCTGCCATGACACCCTGGAATCAGGGTGCAACCCCAGCCTATGGCGGCGCCTGGTCCCCCAGTGTTGGTGAGTAACCTGGCACAGAAGGAGGGCCCTCTATGTGTTCAGAGCTGGGTGGGCTGGCATCATGAACAGTAACTATTGTTGGAAATCCAGTGGCAGCAGGGTGGGGGGATTTGCAGGAGGGTGTAGACTCTAGCTCTGTTTTTAACCTACTTCTTTCTGCAGGGAGTGGAATGACCCCAGGGGCAGCTGGCTTCTCTCCTAGTGCTGCTTCAGATGCCAGCGGCTTCAGCCCAGGTTACTCTCCTGCCTGGTCTCCCACACCTGGCTCCCCTGGCTCCCCAGGCCCCTCCAGCCCGTACATCCCCTCGCCAGGTGAGTCATTGTGGTCTTTCAGGCCAGGTTCATTTCATTTTCGATCTTTTTTCTGGGCAAGTCTTTTCATCGCTTATCTCCTTTGTTGGCTTTTTTCCCCACAGGTGGCGCCATGTCTCCCAGCTACTCACCGACATCACCTGCCTATGAGCCCCGCTCCCCTGGGGGCTACACACCCCAGAGTCCCTCTTACTCCCCCACTTCACCCTCTT
>CAUYQG010176123.1:0-14333 GCA_963574415.1 Tarsius wallacei | reverse complement strand
GCCTGACTACTGGCTTCATATTTCCTGTTTGTGGCACAAATGGGCTCCTTTTGGATTAAAATCAATTATCTAATATATCTGCTATTCTTTCAAGTTCTTTGTCTCACTCACATGTATGAGTGCGCTTTCAAGTTTGTTTATAGATCAAACCTTGGAGAGAACAGACCAAGGACATACTTGTGTGGTATTGCATTAACATTTATTCATAAAAATAAACAGCACCATTGCAAAATGGGCAAAAGATATGAATAGACACTTTTCAAAAGAAGACATACAAGCAACCAACAGATACGTGAAAAAATGATCAGCCTCACTAGTAATCAAAGAAATGCAAATTAAAACTACACTGAGATACCACCTAACTTCAGTCAGGATGGCCATCATCAATAACTCAAAAAACAACAGATGCTAGAGAGGATGCGGGCAAAAGGGAACACTTCTACACTGTTGGTGGGAGTGTAAACTACTACAACCTCTGTGGAAAACAGTTTGGCAATTCCTAAAAGATCTAAAAATCGACCTTCCATATGACCATGCAATTCCCCTACTGGGAATATATCTGGAGGAACTGAAATCACTCTATGAAAAAGATACCTGCACACATATGTTTATTTTTCACAATAGCAAAAACATGGAACCAGCCATGCTGTCCACCAAAAGAGGACTGGATTAAAAAAAAATGTGGTACATATACACGATGGACTATTACTCAGCCATAAAGAAGGACAAAATTATGAACTTCACAGCAACTTAGAGGGACTGAGTCTATAGTACTGAGTGATCTATCATAGAAACAAAGAACTGACTATCTTATGTTCTCACTCATAAGTGGACCTTGAACAACTATCATAATACTATAAGAAAAGGATTGGCAGTAGTGGGAAACTGCCCAGGTGTGGGGGGGAGGCAGGATTGGCAGTAGTGGGTACCTGCCAGGGGGTGGTGGGGGGCACACCTCATCAAAAGGGTACCTGCATGATGAACATTTGTACACCTAATCTTGAATAGTACCCCACATCTTTAAAAAAATTAAAAAAAACCCCATTTATTTATATGCAAAACTTTGGGAATATTTGGTCAGCCGGTTTTTATTTTACCTTTTTTGACATTACAATAAGATGGTAGAGAGAATAGGAAAACTGTTTGTCTTTCCAGGGAGTGTGTTTTACGTCTGCCCCAGCCTATTACCCAAAATTCATAGTCATGGTAATAAGACCCTGCAATTTTTCATAATTCTTTTCCTTTTGAAAAGGCTATACTTTTCTGTTAGCTTCAGATCTTAGTGGTATCCAAAGGCATAAATAAGATTCCTGTATAACTCTACCCTGGTCTCATTTATTGTTTGCATTAGTGGAATAATAAAAATAGCTTTAAATAGATTTTTCAAACCTACTTGACTCTCTAAAAATTGTGTTAATTTGTACTATTTTAAAACCTTCTAACTGGTCATCAGAGATAATCAAAGTTGAAGGATAACCAATGTATTTGATGTTGTCTAATTTGCTATCATAGTAATAGAGAATAGTGATAAAAAGAAATTCCCAATATAACCAAAACAAATCCCTTTAGAACTTTTTCAGTTCATTGCATGTTCACTGAGCACCCTTGTCCTAGAAAAGAATAACCTCTGTTTATCCCAAGACCATGTTAGTAAATATATTAGGTTAGGTTGTATTTAGCTTGAGGTATCTTGCTTAGAAGTTTATAACTGAGGAAATTCAGAAGGCTTCCATCACATAGAAGCTTGCAGGGCTATCATAGCAATTTTAATTAATGCAGCTTTACTGTATTGTTATATATGAATCAAACTAGCAAAAATAATCATAATAAAATAATGTTGATAAGACTTTAGACAGTACATTCACTACTGGTGGCACTGTTAAAAAGATTTAGTCTTTCTATTAATCAATGAGATGTTTTCCAAAAAGAGTTAAAATTTGTCTGTGTCGTTTGATTAAGAATTTACCCAAAAGGAAATAAAAGATACTCAATTTTAAGTAATTCACTGAATCACAGGGTTTTTTATATTAAAAATTAAAAATAACCCACTTCTTACAGAGAATAAAGTATAACACATAAACATCATGGAATTCTGAATATCGGGAAAGTATTTTAGGGTGGCTTACATTGCTTCTTAAATCTCCTGCATATAAGAATCACCAAGGGAGCATTTTACTACCTTGTCTGAAGTACTTTCTCATTAGATGGTGTATCCCATAGGTAGCAACTGGGAGAGGGAATATAAGTGGGATCATGAACAATGCTTTTCCTTATGGATTTTATGGGAAACTGCTTAAATGATAGTCATTTGGTTTATAAAGCTGCTCACCACACTTGTTTATGATTACTTTCACATAAGTACATGTTCCTGCTGTACTTCATCAGAATGAAGAGAATTCTTTCATTAATCTTTATAGTTTGAAGCTTACTATGTGTTGAGAGGGCAGTGGGCTCCTTCGTAGAGCCAAAGAGTTGGAAATTCTGAATGCCCCTCTATGCAGCCACTTTTCCCTATCCCCCAGATTAGTTGGGTTAATAACACTTAGCCCAGAAAGTTTGAACATTTTTTGGGGGTTCTATCCTCAAATGGGGTAAAATAACAAAGGAAGAGGTACCAATGAACTTATATTGAGTGTTGAAATCACAGAGCTGGACAATTTTATTTCAGGTTCTCTATAAGAAGCTGTAACTACATGATAGTTGGAGCTGTAGACCTTTTCTTCTCTTAATGTCTGTGGCTAATGGTAGTGGTATTGTGAATGATGTCATTTACCTAGTACTATTTGGCAGAATTGTTGGTCTTTGATTGGTAGACTGCCCAGTTGGAAGAAATAATTGTCACTAGTTCTTTGCTGTCTGACTCTGATTCTGTGTACTCACATATCTGCGAGAGACAAAGAACTAGAAAGTGTCCAGATCAGAGATAAAAATTTCTGTGAGAATCACTAGGCACTGAGTAGATTTTGAATTAACCAAATTCTTTATGATGTGATTGTTCATTCAAGCTTTTAAAATTGCATTGGAATCACTTGCCACTGGAGGGCACTATTAGAATAGCCGTTGGAAGGGACAGCTCAGAATAAACCACTAACTACTAATGACCACTGGGCGAAGGTTGGGGTAGATTTTGTAAGGTGGATTTGTAGACAGAGGAAGAACTAGAGGCCAGGGAGCTTAGCAGTGAAAACCTGGAGCATACATTCTTATCCCACGGTTAATGAAGTTTGCAGGTCTTCTACAATCCAGTGAACCCAAGTAGAGGTGGAGTTGAGCTGATTATGCCTTTGTTTTAAAGGAGGCAAAATCATATATTTTTGCTATTTAAAAGTAAAATGAAGACATACCCCAACCTTGAAGATTTCTGAGTCACTGTGACTTGGTCTATGTGATAGATAGGATTGCATAGCTGTACTGGACCCTTGAGAGAATTATTTCTGTTATAAATACTGATCTATTGTAAGCTATACCTGAAACCTGCTGCTTTATCATATGAACAAAGATTCTGCAGGAAGGACATTTATCAAGCATGATCTTTCCTTTGAATTACAGAAAAGAATGAGACTTGGTTTGGATAAACTCAAGCTGGGCTGGCATGTTAATGATCCAAACACTGTGTTAGTTCAAACTTTCTTGCTGTTGGGGTGTTGGGTTCTGGTATAGCTCAGGATCACAGAGATGGTCTTCATTTATGTGGGTGAGAAAACCTTGGGGATTCAGCTTTCCCTTGAAGGAAATTTACCAGCATTGTCATCATTCTCAGAAGTGACTGACTCTGCAATAGGAAATGTGAAGATGTGGATAAGGGTGGACTAGAATGAAGGTCATCTGACATTTCTGTATCATGGAAACTGTCTTGAATGGTCTGGGCTAGTAATATTTGAGCCTGAGGCTGTCCAAACCAACGGATGGGTCTTTTCTAAGAGGAGATATATCTAGTAGTGGCTATAAGTTACGCTCTGTGTTGTACTCCCCTTTTATTTCTCTCCAATGCACAGTGAAGTCCTATTAACATTGCGACAGTGCTGTTCATGTTGGGGGCAAAACAGTGTGGGGAAGAGCAGTAGTCATTGAAGGGAGATGGTCTATAGCAGGAGAGGGGTTGAGGTAGCAGGTGACAACAGGATGCATTGTGGAACATTTAATTGCCCTTCAGGGATTCTTGATCATATTTGGGGGAAGTCAACCTGTTAAGAGGAGACTTCCTGCAGTTAAGCAGGATGGGGGCTTTATGTCATTATGACTGGAATAATGCAACCCTTCAATGACCTACCAAAATACGGTTAAAATAAAATGTAAATCATAATTGGAGACAACAAGGCCTTCTCCGTCTTCATCTCAGGGAATTGCTGACTTACTGTGTTTCAGCCACCCTGGCTTCATTCTGTTTCTTGATCAAGCCAATCTCTCTCTGGCTTTGGAGACTTAGCCATGCTGTCATTTCAGTCTAAGAGGCTCTTTTTACCATCTCGGGTTTATTTTTCTTTCACTGCAAATCTCAGCTTAATGGACAACTTTTAAAAATGATTCTCCATGTTAAAAACAACAGTATTTAAGTGTATTCTCCCCTTTCCTTCTGTTCTTTTTTTTTTACTCTCATAGTATTTTGTTCATTTAATTCACAACACTTCACAGTTATGAATATATATTTGTTTGTTAGTTATCTGTATTCCTTACCAGACCACATATCCATGAAGGCATGGAATATGACAGTTTAAATAAGTACTGCTTAGTAAGGTCCAAACTGCAATTCTTTGATCACTGTAGGCTCTTAAAACAAAATTTTGAATAAATGAATAGTGTGCTTATTTTTTAAAAAGTGACCTAATTTTAGTTGTCAGACTGGCATGGCCAAGGGACAATCAGGTTTAAAAAGGTTTAGTTCTAGAAGCTTTTATAAGCCTTATGCCCCACACTTTTCTTCTTGTCTGCAGTGATGCCATACTTTTAAGAGAGACCTGACTACCATTTGCCACATACCTAATGGCATATAAAGATATATCCTATCTTTTTAGTACTTTTAAGACAATTAAATAAGATTCTTCTTTACTTTTGTTCTGCTATGGCTTCACTTCTGTTTCTTCCTGCTTTTAGTCTTAGGTTGCATCTACTAACTTTGAATCCACCTGTGACCTCAGCTTTGGTGTTTGCTTTTGGCTTTCTGAACTTCAACTTTTAGTACTCTCGAAGGACTTTGGTTTGCACTCAGCCTCTGACTGTCTCTATTTCTGGCTCTCTAAGGTTTATTACTCTGGCTTAGCTATGGGTCAGGACCTGAACTACAGTGCATCTTGTCTGATCCCTGTTTGATCCTTGTTATATTGATTGTCTAGGTGAGGAAGGCCAGACGGATTTTTTTTGCTAAAAAATTCTGGCGTCTTCAGCAGGTAGGTATATATCATCATTATGCCCTAAGAGTCTGTTTTATGATCATAACATCATGCTTCCCCTCACTCTGCCCCTTTCTTCCTTTCTCTCTTAAACAGTGCTCCAGTCACACAAGATAGCTCCTGAATTTTTAGACTTAGATAAAGCACCACACTGTGAGGCAGGGCTTCTGGCCCCCAGTCCCAGTCTCAAAGGACTGGGTAATGAAATCTGATGTGAAAGGGTGCTAGCTTTCCAGGGTAAGACCAATGTGAAACGTGAGGCAGGAAGTAGCTAGGCAAAATCTCCCTTCTTTCTCACGCTTGTAGGCTACTCTAAGACTCATTTTCTTTTTTGTAATCCTTCTAGAGAAGTCCTGTCTATTGGGTGGACATGCCTGCTGAATGATGTTTTTTATTATTTTTTTGCATGTTATTGTGAAGGAAAGCACATGTGATAACACATTGCATAATAACTACTTCCCCCATTTTCAATTCTTCACTTCCCTTTTTCTCTTACCCATGCTATCCTGTGCTTCGATCTTGAGTAAAGTAGAGATGATCCTTGACTTAACGATGGTTCTACTTACAATTTTTGACTTTATAATGGTGTGAAAGTGACACAAATTTAGGAGAAACTGTACTTCAAGAACCCATATAACCATACTCTTTTTACTTTCAGTATACTCAATAAATTACATAAGACTCAACAGTTTATTATAAAGTAGACTTTTAAGATGATTTTGCCCAACTATAGGCTATTATAAGTGTTCTGAGCACACTTAAAGTGAGCTAGGCTAAGCTATATTGTACAATAGGTTAGGTGTAATAAGTGCCTTTTTGACATACCATATTTTCAACTTATGATTGGGTTTATTGAGACCTAACCTCATCTTAAGTTGAGGAGCATTAGCAACTTAATCTTTTCTTCATTTAAGTTTAAATTACATTATATTTTTAGAATGGGTTAGCAGGGCAGAAATTCTAGAGAAAAATAGCTAGCACCAATGTTCAAAGCTAAATGCAGGAATAGCAGATCCAGAGTGTGATTTCAAAGGAAATGATCTATATGAATTTCAAGTAAAGGCTTTTAAATATTTTCATATATATTCCAGTGGAAATTGTGATAGGAGTATATGATTTAGATATTAACTTTTTAAGTAAAATGGAATATTCAAAATAAAGTATGTGAATAATATTTTGTCCTATTGGATTAACCAATAATTTGAAGGTTGTTTCAATGAAAACAAACCTTTCTTTTTAGCTATACAGGATTTATTTTCAATAAAACTGTTATACAAATGCTGACTATCAACTGTTTATGTTCAGAGCAGCATATATTGTTTGTATGTGTGAGTATGTTGGGGGAGCCTCTGATTCTTAGGAAGTGTGACTTAAACAGTACAATTTTGACTTATTAATGGAAATATCTAAATCTTTGGGCTTTTTTGTATTAGGCAGCAGTAGAATGGTGAAAGATCTTTTTATGAAGGCCAAGTTGTATCATCCAAATAGGTGTTTCTTGAATATTAGTAGGTATAGATCTATTTCTGGTACAAGCAATGATTGACTGCCATTATTCTACTCTCTGTGCCTGAAACACCTTATCTATAGAAGCATAATCAAAATAATTGTCTATGTCCCTAGAGTTCTATGAAAATTAGATAATGTCAGCAAAAGTGCATTTAGCTGCTATAGTGGTATTATGACCTTTATTCTTGAGTTAGAATTACTCTGAAAATAGTTCCATAATAACCTCTCATTGGAGCTCTTGAGTCTGTTTTAAGCCAATGATATAGAAAGACAGTAGCCATAGACCTATTAAATAACTCATAGGTAGAGTTTAGGGACAGAAAAAAAAAAAAAGAGAACTACAGAAGAAAGTTTAACTTTTGACACAAAAGTTGGCTAGGTTGTAGTAAAAGTTATTCTCAAAAATATTAGAGTCTTTCTTCTTTCCCCTCCCCTCCTCTCCTGTCCCTCCCTCTTCTCCTGTCCCTCCCTCCTCCCCCTCCTCCCTTTCTGCCCTCTGTTTTCGACCTTTCATTTAACAAATATTTGTTATGGGACAAAAAATTTTTAATGTGATTGTTACCAGTCTTTTCCTTTTTTTACACTTGAAAGGAGATTCTAAGTTGGCCCACTTAGCCTCTCATTCTCTTCTGTTCTCTGAAAAACTTCCTTTTTTGTGTGCCAGATCAGTTTTTGGGGAGTTGGAAATGCATAATTGAAGGAAAGAGGGAATGAGGAAAATGCGAGGCTCTCTGAGCAAGATGCTGAGAGAAAGATTTTTTTTCTCATGGATAATTTGGGAGTATTAGGAACAAGACAGTACCTGAGATAAGTGAAGAAAGTGCTAAGGAAGGGAAACTATTTTTAAAAAAGAAATTATTCACATATATCTATTTTAATGGGTAAAACAGTCAAGTAAAGAATTTGAGCTATTATGAAATTATTTTTTGGTTGAGGAACTGTGTTTCTTGAGTTATTGTGGACCTTTTTTGGACCCTCATGCTCTTAAAATGAGTTAGATGCCAGGGAAACAAAGTAAAAGTAAGAATAAGAAAGAGGAGCAGGGGCAACCCCCTCCCCCTCCTGCTGTGGGAGCTTTTTTGTCCTTTCAATAAATCCTTTAAAAAAAAGAAAAGAGGCCGGGCTCGTGGCTCAGCCTGTAATCCCGCGCCCTGGGAGGCTGAGGTGAGTGGACTGCCTGAGCCCGCGGGTTCGAGACCCGCCTGGGCAGGCGAAACCTCATCTCTACAATAAACCAAAAAAATTAGCCGGGCGTGGTAGCGCGCGCCTGTAATTCCGGCTACTCGGAAGGCTGAGGCGGAAGGATCGCCGGAGTCCGGCAGGTCGAGGCTGCGGTGGCCGGAAGCGGCCACAGCACTCCAGTCTGGGCGATCGAGTGGGACTCTAACTCATAAAAAAAAAAAAAAAAAAAGAAGGCTCAGCCTGTAATCCCACGCCTTGGGAGGCTGAGGTGAGTGGATTGCCTGAGCTGGCGGGTTCGAGACCCGCCTGGGCAAGCGAGACCTCATCTCTACAATTAAAAAAAAAAAAAAATCAAAAAATTAGCCGGGCGTGGTAGCGCGCGCCTGTAGTTCCAGCTACTTGGAAGGCTGAGGCGGAAGGATCGCCGGAGCCCAGCAGGTTGAGGCTGTGGTGGCTGGGAGTGGCCACTGCATTCCAGTCTGCGCGACAGAGACTCCAACTCAAAAAAAAAAAGAAAGAGGAGCAGGCACTTAAGAATAAGGAACACAAATTGCAAATTATTAAAGTTGCCGTGATAGATGCATACAGAGTCCTTTGGAGGCGGCGAGGAAAGAATCACCGTTTCTACAGAGAAGGTGACAATTAAGAGACCATCAGAAGTCTGGTTAGTAAAAAGGTGAAATATGCAAAAAACTTTTTTCTCATTGTAAAAAAAATTATACAAATACTTCAGTCATTTCAATTATTGTGATTAAGTTGTTTTATTCCACTTGCTACTTTAGGGTTTCAGAAAGCAATACATAGGAGAACAAATTGATATTTTAAAAATTGTTTTATTTGAGAAAGTTTAAATTCTAGTATCTCACAGTATCTGCATAGTGTGAAATTATTCTTAAAATAATCACTTGATTCTGACCATAGTCGTTTCCTATTGAAATTCAAGGGAGGGGATATCCCTCAGTTCATGGGTAGGCTGTATTGTTTCTGAGGTGCATTTTAATAAGCATCTAGCAGTGGAGGCTGACCTAGAAGAGACTGGAAATTCAGATATATTTGTCAGGTGTATTGTGGAGGACAACAAGTTGGATCAGGAAACCTCTTAGGTCAATTTCAAAGTGGTATATTTATGATTTCATGATTATTTTATACCAACGATTATTTATTTTAAATTATATCTTTTAAAAAATAATTATCTTCTTATTATAAAAGTGCATTTGCAACATAATTTTTGGACAATAAAGGAAACATAAATCAATAATCTCTACACCATGAGAAGTTCCTTTGTCCTTTTTTTTTTAGCTACTAAAAAAGGGGCACAAAGTGATATTAACAGCAGAAAGAATTACAGGATTCAGAGTCTCATTCTGCCACTTACTAACCACACGGCTTTGGGCAAATTACTTTAACTTCTCTGTGTCCCCATTTTCTCATCTACAAAATACAAACAGTAACAGTGCCTATCTCCCATGTTTTGTTTATGAGGTTTGGCATGAGGCTTCAATGAGTCAATACATGTAAAGCTTTTAGAAGAATACCTTGCTTATTGTACATGCCATGTAAATGCTGGTGATTATTAAGAACACAGGCTGTTGAGCCAAACTGCCTGAATGTGAATCCCTGCTCTACTATATATTAGCAATGTGACTTTAAGTTGCTCAATTTGTCAGTGTCATAGCCTCATCATTTTAAAAATGGGGGTTGAAAAAAGATACACATTTTGGGTTATTGAGAAGATTAAATGAGTTAATATATTTAGGTCTCTTAAAACAAATAAGCATCTAACATATGCCAGCTGTATTATTCATATAAGTGTATTTTGAGTGTTTACAATGTATGAGAAACTAAACTGTATATAAGGAAACATGATAGGCTCTTTCTTATAATGTGCACAGACCATTGACAGTCTTTCATTCAACAATAAAACGGTATTTAAACATAAACAGAAATGTGAACGAGAGGGATGGAGAGCTATGAGAATACATGTCAGAGAGACCTGATGTAGTTTTCAGAGAGTATTTATTTGAACATGTGATGATTTGACCTGAACTGAGCAAGTGTGGCAATTCATAAGGTGAGGGGCATATGCTTGGATGGCAAAGGGAAAGAGGGTGACTGGCAAGAGAAAGTGGGGTTGGGAAACCATTCTGGGCAACCTGAGTGACAAATATTTTGGTGTATTTGAGGTGCTGAGAAAAGTTTCCGGTGCTTGATGGGAGAGTGATGTGAGCTAGGGCTGCTGATATAAGCAGAGGACTTACCAAAGAGGGCCTTGAGGTCTTCTTTTATTGAGAATGTCAACCTTTTCCTGAGTGTATCTGTAACCTATTGAAGTATTTTAAGCGGAGGAGTGACGTGACCAATGATGACCTTCTACTGTTAATAATTCTAGTTTTGACTTCGTGAATATGTACTCATATTTACATGTACATTTT
Source organism: Tarsius wallacei (assembly GCA_963574415.1). Lineage (NCBI taxonomy): Eukaryota > Metazoa > Chordata > Mammalia > Primates > Tarsiidae > Tarsius > Tarsius wallacei. The sequence continues at coordinate 3,823 of CAUYQG010176123.1, read as the reverse complement.
AAATAAAACTATGATAATTGTGCAAACAACAATTCTGATCTGATTTTTTTCATTGAAAATTTAACATCAATTAACATATAGTTGATGTAGATTTATAAACTGTAAAATACCATTCTGGTGGGGGATGTTGATAATAGGGACAGGAGGTATATTGGAAGTCTCTGTAACTCCCGTCAATTTTGCTGTGACCCTAAAACTGCTCTAAACATATACAGTACTTAAAAAGACATATATGTGTATGTATCATGTTTCTTCCTTTTGCAAATTATTCTTCTAAAAATATTTTAATGACTACACTGAATTACATTATATAGATGAACCATAATTTATTTAAAAATATTCTGCTGGTGGACATAAGGCTGATCCTAGTTTTTTTTTTAATTACAAATGTAGAAATGAACATCTTATTGTCAAATTAATGTGCTCCTCTATCTAGTCCTAGTGTTTGACTCTAAACGTAGTATATAGAGTTTCCTAAATTTTCCTGGCTGAGCAACTACTGCTGTTAAAATTCTCCCTTCAAGTTTATTATAATTTGAAGAGTTAATTGAAATAAATATATGGTATAGTATCAGTTCAGTGTTAGAAGCTTTAGGGAAAGGGGAAGGATTTGAATCTGGGGCAGCCTACATACTTGTTTCTGTGCTATTATACTTCAGTCTGCTATACAAGGCCTATTTTCTACTTCCAGCTTTCTGTTGATCAGGCTCTAGATCAGGTTAAATCTGCTGTCCAACATCCGATTTGTGCTACTATCACTTCTGAGACAAGACTCTACTGTTTTTCTGTTTGAGATAGCTGCTACATAAACCCGTATCCTTCTATTACCTTTACTTTCAAATGTTATTGACCCACAGAAACAAAATAGAGTCCAGGGGCATTTAAAATTTATCTCTAGAGCATGATGTTGGCTTTATATGCATCATACCAGGCAGAATTTCTTCAAAGTTTGTGTCATTTAGATGACAGCCTTCCCTATTTCCAGTGGCTAACAAGAGTTTTTTTCCATTGCTTAGTATTGTCATTGGGGATCTGAAAGACAGATAATCCTGTGCTCATATATCCATCTTCCCTCAATTCCTCCACCACAATGTTTAAATGTTGCTCAAAAGAGTTTTGGTGACAGTAATTGAAAAATAAAGTTCATAATTTTGACTTAAGGTCCTTAATTATTATGTGATTGTTAGTCAACAACTCACAGGCTCATTGCTGAATGGAAAAGTGCTGTGTGACCTTGGGCAAATCATGTGACATTCTTTTACTCAAATCTCCTACCAGTGGAAGGGTTTGATGTCACACTTACTGAGATTCCTAAGATAATGTAGAAGTGTATATTTCACTGAATACGTTTCATTGTACAAAACCTCTATCTATCCTGGAATTCTTTCTGTCAGACAAAGCCTGATTTTTTTTTCTTTTACTTTGAAACGCTAATAGGACCTCGATCTTCAAACCATTCATTTCTTTTACAAACATACACTTGGACATTTTGGAACTCTTGAATAGAGAATAATTCATTGCCTTTGAAGGGTTTTCAGACTGAGGGAGGAAACATCCAGGTAACAACACCCATTTTAATTTAGCATGGAAAATGCTATAATAGATGAAGACCAAATTATCAAGGGAGATTGTGTTTTCTTGTCACACAGACATGTACAGAACAGATGAGGTAACTGCATTTTGAGGCTATATTTAAACACAGACTTTAGAAGCAGACAAAAATGTATTTGAATCACTGTACTATCATTAACTGGCATTGGTAAAGCCAGTTTCAATCTCTCTAAGCCTCAGTTTCCTTTTTGAAGAAATCGAGGTACTTAATAATTGCTTAGCAGGACTCTTGGAAGAATTACACGTAAGTGGAACGTGCCTAGGAGAGTACCAGTAGGCCTACAAATATAGATTTTGCTTCTTGCTTACTTATTTATTCAGTAAATATATATTGATTGTCTAATAGACCTTGGAAACAGAGATAAGACACAATGTTTTCCTTACAGTTTGTATTCTAATAGAATAATCAGATAATATGCAAACAAGCAAATAAATAATTACAGGCTGAGATAAGTGCCATGAAATAAATAAAAAGTTTATGAGGGGGACTCCTTGTAAAAGGAATTATTTTTTGGAGGAGGGCCCATTGTAGTACAGGCTTTTCCAGCTAGGGAAGTGTTCCAAGAGCCCACTGACATCAGTGTACCAGCTAGTGTTGTGTGAGAGTCTGGATTCAGCTTCGGTTAATTTTTTATTGAAAATTCTTCAGCATGTTTGTGTTTGCCTGCCTGTTTTCATGATGGGTGATTTATGAGTGTATCTCCCCATACCCACTGAGTATTTAACCATTTTTGACCCAAAATGACATGACCCCCATACCCCACCCTCCTTATTCACTCCATCTTACCCGAGCAAATTTTTTTTTTCCCCAGATGAAAAAAGTTCTCAAAGGGAAACGTTTTTGCTGATGTGGAAGAGGTGAAACAAAAAACGGCAGAATCACTAAAAGGCATCGAAACTGATGAGTTCAAAACTGTCTTGAGCATTGGAAAAAACGTCTTGATAGATATATTGAATTAACCAAGAGGATTTCGAAGGTGACTGAAGTTTAAACATGTAAGAATAATACACAATTTTTAATAAGTAAATTTCAGTTTTTGGGATTCCCTTCTCATATATGAGAGAAAGTAAGGGAGTAAGAAGGGTGGAGGGTAGGGCAGTTAACTTTAGATAGGTTGGTCAGAGAAGGCCTCTTAGAGGGCCATGGAAGTTAAGCCAGTACTTGAAAGATAAGAAGAAACCATGCATAGTAGGAATAAAAGCAAGAACATTTTAGACAGAGATCAGAAAGTTACATTTATTTCTTCCTTTTCTTTCTTTTCTTATTCTTTTTTAACTTCTTTAGAGAGGGAATCATCTTTAATATTTGAGGTCTACTAATTCCTGTTTGTTTTGCTATATAATACAGTCTCAAAAGCCAACCAATTTTCTTTAGTTGTTAAAAAGTAAAATTAAGTACAGAGAGTGCTCTTTAGAAGTTTGTTATTGATATAAATTTTTAAAAAATGTTTTATAGATTGATTCTATAATTTTGAGTAAATATGAAAATACTGTAGTGTTTCCCAGTCTTTATTATTTACCCTTTTAAAAATCATGTTTTATAAGGTATTGTCTACCCCCAAATTACATTTATTAAAAAATTATAATCCTATTTTTCTATTCGTAATTAATAAAAACATCAATGCCAGAGTTTCTTGTTGGATCTCATCTCTAATTGAGGGAATTAAAATTGAAGGAAAGATTTATTTATTCTCTGTATTGTTTAGGATAAACACATAGTTTCATAAGACTTTTTGCCATATAAAACACAGCTCAAGTTCATTATTTGTTCATCTGAGTACCTTTAGAAATCTGGAAACTCCATGAGAAGGTTTATTAGTTCCGGAGAACTAGAGTTTGGCATAGAATTAAAATACTATAATTTTGGCTTTTACTCTTTCCTCAAAATGATCTCTGTATATGATTTTGGATAATTCTTTGACAATAATTGGCATATCAATTATTCATACTAGGCATTCAAGTTTGGGTGTAATATTAGGGGAGAGGTTTGGCATTTGTTCTAAGGTTGCGTCCTATGCTACATATTTTTCCTGACTGATCTAAATTTGCTTTCTCCAAATTAGCCAGGCACGGTAGCGCGCACCTGTAGTTCCAGCTACTTGGAAGGCTGAGGTGGAAGGATCGCCGGAGCCCAGCAGGTCGAGGCTGCGGTGGCTGGGAGTGGCCACTGCACTCCAGTCTGGGTGACAGAGTGAGACTCCAACTCAAAAAA
>CAUYQG010176116.1:0-50616 GCA_963574415.1 Tarsius wallacei | reverse complement strand
TTCCAAGTAGCTGGAACTACAGGCGCGCGCTACCACGCCCGGCTGATTTTTTGATTTATTGTAGAGATGAGGTCTTGCTTGCCCAGGTGGGTCTCGAACCCGCAGGCTCAGGCAATCCACTCACCTCAGCCTCCCAAAGGCGCGGGATTACAGGCTGAGCCACCGAGTCCGGCTCCTCCTTACTATTCTTATGGCTACTCCATGTATTCAAGCTTCTCTTTTGGTTGGATGATTGTACTCGCCTTGTAAACTGAATTCCTTGGTTTCAGCCATTCCCCATGTGAACCTTTATTCACAAATGCTTGATTAATTACCATAAAGCACAAAAATGATTGTTTCCTGGTCACATACTTTCAGTAACTCTGACTTTTCTACACAATAGGTTTTGTCAGCCTGACACTTAAAGTTATCCATATTTTGGTTCTAAATTACTTTTGATCTTTTACCCTGTTTTTTCTTTATCAAATTGAATTAGTTACCATTACGTGTGCTTACCAAAGCTATGATTTTAAGCTTTTCCTTTTGCTTAAATTCTAGAGGCAGCTATTTAACATGTCCAAATCTTATTTTAAGGTCTAGTTCTTGCTTTCCTTTCAAATAAGCCATCTATCCTCCTCCTGAACAATGGAAGTGATAATCACTTCTTTACTTATGGCAGAATTTCTCAGCATGCATTGCAATTACTTGTGTAGGATCACCTCGACAGTGAGAACCTTTAAGATAGATTCCTCTTACATTCTATATTTATATCCCTTCAGTGCCTAACACACAGTGCTTTGTGCAGATTAGGTGCAAACAGAAATATTTCTCGAGTACATGCATGACTGATGAAGTCAGAAAAGCATGTTAGCTACAGTAATTCAATTAGTTTTTCTTTAGGGATTCGGGGGTTGTGATTTCAAATCCAGCAAAGATTTGCTTTTCTGTTTCTCTGCCAAAAAAAAACCCAAAACACACACACACACACACACACACACACACACAAAAACAAACCAACCAGAATTCTTCCAGGAAGAGTTGCAAATTGTAACCTAATACAGTCATTAAAAAGTTATTGACATTATAGTCTCAATTAACATAAGTAGAATACCTAAATCCAGAGAATTAGCTCTACTGTACTCTGAATTGTTCAGAACAATGATGGCCACATTTTAAGACAGACACTGACACAGGGATAGATATCTAGAGAAGGGAACTAGAATTATTAGAGGTCTGGAAATATTTGTTTATCCATACATCCAACACATTTTAAAAAGCATATACTATATGCCAGGCACCGCTCACAAAATTAAGTCACTGTCCTCAGAGGGCTTTCATTCTAATGGGGCTGGGTGAGTAGGGACACACCAACAAATATTGTATGCAGTATACATGGAGAAATGGACACAAATACTGTAAACAATATACAATGGAGAAAAATTAAGCAGGAGAAACTAGATACGCAGTGGCCATTTTTAAGGGAGTTTAGGGGAATGCTTACTATCAGTGATATTTGAGCAAAGACTGAAGGATCTTGGCAAGATGTTTTCTGGGGCAAAGTCCTGGGACAAAAGCAACCTTAGTGTTTGAATAACAGTACTGATGAACACACATGTGGGTGGCAGAAAGTAGGGAAGTGGGAACTATAGATCATATAGGCCACTGCAAGGCAACTTAAGGACTTCAGTTTTTCCTCCAATGTGGAAAGGTACTGGGGAATTTTGAGGAAGAGAGCAGGTATGGGGGAGCCAATGAGTTAGCTATTATAATTCGGGTGGAAAAAAAATATGTACATGATGATGGCTTTGTGAGAGTGGTAGGAGATAAGAAGTGGTTGGATTCTGAACATGTTTTGAAGATAAAGCTCTCAGGATTTTAGATTTTAATGGATATACAAGTTGTACATACTTATGACTTACATGTGAAGTTTTGAAACAAGCATGCATACAATGTATAATAATCAAATCAGGGTAACTGAAATACCCATCACCTCAAGCACTTATCAAGTTATTAACATTCCAATTCTTTTATTTTGAAATATAAATTATTAACTATAGACATCCTATTGTTACTCAACTTTTTTTTCCTTCTACCTGTATTTTTTGCACCCATTAGCCAGTCCCTCTTTATTTCCCCCCTCCTGGCCTCTGGTAACCTCATTCTATTGTCTCCATGAGTTCAGTCTTTTTATTCCCATGTGAGAACAGGTGATATTTGTCTTTCTGTGCCTGGCTTATTTCACTTAACACAATGTCCTCCAGTTCCATCCATGTTGTTGCAAATGACAGGATTTCATTCTTTTTTACAGTGAATATTCCATTGCAGTTATGTACCACATTTCTTTATCCGTTTATTCAGACAGACATTCAGGTTGATTCCATATCTTGGCTGTTGTGAATAATGCTGTAATGAACATAAGAGTGTAGGTATTTCGATATACTCATTTCCTTACTTTTGGATATATAACAAGCAGTGGGATTACTAGATCCATGGTAGTTCTTAGTTTTCTGAGAAATGTCCATATTGTCCTAATAGTGGCTTTACTAATTTACATTCCCATCAATAGTGTAGGTGGGCTCTCCTTTCTCCACATCCTTGCCAGCATCTGTTATTGCTTGTCTTTTGGATAATAATATTTTTTTAACTGGGGTGAGATGATTATCTCATTGTAATTTTGATTTGCATTTCTCTGATTAGTGATGATGAGCATTTCTTCACATACCTGTTGGCCACTTGTTTTGTTTTCTTTTGAGAAATGTCTATTCAGGTCTTTTGCCCATTCTTTTTTTTTTTTTTTCCTTCTGGGGAAATAGAATTTAATTCACAAAATTCAGTTTGTTACAGTGTGAACATTTTTGTGCTATAAAGTACTCTTGAGTATCAGGCTATTTTTTAAGTAGTGGTAGAGTACCAGCTGATTATTTTAAAGATGTGGGGTATAAATCAGGATTAGGTACATATGTGATCTATGTACAGGTGAAGTTTGGACCTCCTAATGGTCTTAACATCACCTGGTTTAGGATCAGGTACTCTTGGTGCTGTTATGTGCCCTTTCCCCCTCCCCTGGCAGTGTCCTGCCACTGGCAATCCCTTTGTTTAGGGTCCACTTATGAGTGAGAACATGTAGTACTCAGTTCTTAGTTCCTGTGATAGATCACTGAGTGTGATAGACTAAATCTGTACAAGTTGTTGCGAAGTCCATCATTTTGTCCTTTATGGCTATGTAGTATTCCACTGTGCATATATACACTTTTTTTTTTTTTCCCGGCGATCCTTCCACCTCAGCCTTCCAAGTAGCTGGACACTTTCTTTATGCATTCCACTTTTGGTGGGCAGCATTGTTGGTTCCATGTTTTTGCTATTGTGAATAGTGCTGCAACAAACATGTGTGTGCAAGTATCTTTTTTGTAGAATGATCTGTGTTCCTCTGGGTATATTCCCTGAAGGGGGATTGCTGGGTTGTATGGAAGGACAACTTCTAGATCTTTTAGAAATCGCCACAGTTTTCCACAAAGGTTGTACTAATTTACACTCCTACCAACAGTGTAGAAGCATTCCTTTCTCTGCACCCTCTCCCACATCTGTTTTTTGTTATTAACGATGGCCATCCTGACTGGAGTTAGGTGGTATCTTAATGTGGTTTTGATTTGCATTTCTTTGATTAGTGAAGCTAAACATTTTTTCATGTATCTGTTGGCTCTTCATGTTTTCTTTTGAGAAGTGTCTATTCATGTCTTGCCCGCTTTTTAATAGGGCTATTTTCTTCCTTTCAGCATGCTTGAATTCCTTGTAGGTCCTGGATGTTAGGCCATTGTCAGATACGCAGTTGACAAATATTTCTTCCCACCCTGTGGGCTGTCTCCCTGCTCTCTTGATGGTTTCTTTCACTTTGCAAAAGCTTTTCAGCTTGATGAGGTCCCACTTGTCTATCTTATCTCTTATGGCATAGGTTTTTGGGGTCCTGATCAGAAATTGCTTGCCTATTCCAATTTCTCTAAGGGCGTCTCCTGCATTTTCTAAGATTCTTATTGTTTGAGGTTTTGCATTTAGGTCTTTGATCCATTTAGAGTTGATTTTTGTGTATGGTGATACGTAGGGGTCCTGTTTCATTCTTCTGCATGTGGTCAGTTTTTCCAGCACCATTTACTGAATAGGTTCTCCTCTCCCCAGTGGTTGTTGTTGGAGACTTTGTCAAAGATGAGTTGGTTGAAGAAACTGAGGTTTTGGTTCTGGAATCTCTATCCTGTACCATTGGTCTATATGATTGTTCTTGCACCAATGCCAGACTATTTTGATTATTGAAGCCTTATAATAAAGTTTAAAGTCTGGAAGTGTGATACCTCCTGCTTTGGTTCTTTTGCCGAGGATTGTTTTGGCTGTTCAGTCATTTTTGTTTCCGTATGAATTTCCATATTGTCATTTCCAGCTCTGAGGATGATGTTGGCAATTTATTGGGTATTACATTGAATTTGTAGATCGCCTTGGGTAGGATGGACATCTTAACAATGTTTATTCTTCTAATCCATGAACATGGAATATTTTTCCATTCTTAAATCAGATTATCTTTTTTTTTTTTTTTGAGTTGGAGTCTCACTCTGTCGCCCAGACTGGAGTGCAGTGGCCACTCCCGGCCACCGCAGCCTCAACCTGCTGGGCTCTGGCGATCCTTCTGCCTCAGCCTTCCGAGTAGCTGTAACTACAGGTGCGCGCTACCACGCCTGGCTAATTTTTTTTTGATTTATTGTAGAGATGAGGTCTCACTTGCCCAGGCGGGTCACGAACCCGTGGGCTCAGGCAATCCACACACCTCAGCCTCCCAAAGGCACAGGATTACAGGCTGAGCCACCGAGCTCGGCTTATCTTTTTTGCAATTGGGTTCTTTATATATCCTGGTTACTAATCTCATCAGATGGGTAGTCTGCAAATATCTTCTCATTCTGTGGGTTGTCTCTGTACTTTGTTTTCTTTGCTGTACAGAAGCTTTTTAACTTGAGGCGATTTTGTCTATTTTTGCTTTGGTTGCCTGTGCTTTTGAGGTCTTACTAAAAAAATATTTGCTCAGACCAATGTCCTGAAATGTTTCCCCAATGTTTTCTTCAAAGAGCTTCATAGTTTCATTTCTTACATTTAAGTTTATCTATTACAATTTGACTTTTGCATATGACAAGAGATGGGGTCTAGTTCCACTTTTCTGTGTATGGAAAATAGAGAAATAGTATTTGTAAGTCAGTTTTCCAAGTACCGTTTATCAAAGAGACTGTCTCCCCAATGTGTTTTTGCTGCTCTTGTTGAAAGAGTTGATTATGAATGCATGGATCTATTTCTGGGTTCTCTACTTTGTTCCATTGATCCATGTGTCTGTTTTTATGCTAGTACCAAGCTGTTACTATGGCTTTGTATAGTCTAATTTGATTTTAGGATTTTTTTTTCTATTTCCACAAGAATACCATTGGTATTTTGGTAGGATCCACATTGAATCTGTATATCACTTTGGGTTGTAAAGCTGCCAGGATTTGACAGAAACTGAACTGGAAGAGAGGAGTCAAGAAGATTCTAAGCAACTGGAAGACTGGATATATAATTTACTACGATAAAGAAAACTTGGGGAAATGGGTGGAAATGCAGGAAAGACATTTTGTAGGTCTATGTATTAGAACTGGGGAACAAATAGTTGAAACAGGGAGGCAGACTTTGGTATGCTGTAAGGAAAACAGTTCTGTAACAAATAGAGCCATCTCAAAATGGATAGGACCTCTTTTATGTCTATCAATAGAAGTAATCATCATAAGATTCATGTACATCTGTTATGACACAGAAGGAACTATGGGAGTTGATTTACAGATTCCTCTAACTTAAGATATTACACTCCTACGAGATTTCTCTTTTGTTCATTAATATTAAGAAAACATATGTAAAGCTAATATTAGGCAAATATCTATTACTTATTTCAATTAAAAAATTTTCAAGATCAAATCTGAAAACCCACTCCTCCATTAGCATAAAAGTGCCTCATGAACAGGGATTTTATTAGTCTTATTCCAATGCTTAGGACATAGTAGGCACTCTATATGTGAATGGAAGGTTATATCAACAAATCAGTTTATACTCGTTTCAAGGTTTTTGATATTGCCAAAACTGCCCCCTAAAAATGAAGTACCAACTCACATTTCATTCTCCAATGAATGACAGGACTTATTTAACAATAACTTTGCCAGTACTGAGATGTATATTCTTTTCAATTATTTTTAATGATGGGTGATAATCAGCATTGTCTTTATTTGTATTTTTGTAATTAATGGGATTCAAGGCTTTTAATGCTTTATCAATCATCTATATTGTGAATTGAATACTAGAATTTTATTATTTCAGTTGATTTGTCTTTTGCTAATTGAAATGAGTTCTTATATTAAAAACCCTGTTGTATATTGCAAATATTTTCCATTACCTTCTGCTATATAGGAACTTTATTATACAGATTTCCTTTATTGTTGCTAGTCACACTTAGCTTCACTCACAAAATGTTAGATTACTGAATATATATGTATAAGGAAATGTACTAAGTATTATGTTTGTGTAGGTACCAAATAAAAAACTGAAAAATATCTATTTTCAGGGACTTCACAAATCATAAAGGAGTGCTGGTCACAGGCCTTTGGAGCAGTATACAGTAAGTGCTATAATAGTGGTAGTTTGCTGTTAAGTGTTCTAATGAGGGAGAGGGTATCTCCTCCTTGAGTGATTCAGACAGGCTTTAAGAAGAGTTAAAAACTGAATTAGCCCTTAAAGAAGAGTTAGGACTAGAAGGTGTGAAAGTGTAGGTAAATTGCAAGAGCAGATGTAGAAAACAAAAAAACCCCACAAGGTATGTTTGGGAAATAATGAATAATCTTGTTTGGGTGAAATAATGTTGTAGAGAAATAGTATTTGTAAGACAGAACTGCTGAGCTATTTTCTGAATATTTGTGTGAGCTGAAGCTAGTTTCCTATTGCCAAAAGCTTACTCAGCATATTATAATCCTCGAAAAATGAAACAGAAGTTGTATGAAAGGCAATTTTTGTTTTCACACTCCTTTAACACTAAAGGCTTTCCCACTTTGTGTTACAACTAAATTGGTTGACTAATGCTATATAATCTGAGGCATATTTTGCATGCACTTCAGGAAGATATTTAAGGTCCCTTTAGGACTGAAACTTAGAGAAATCAGGAAGTACGCAATTTCCATTCTGATTGGATAAAATATTATTTACCTTATTCCCTAAATATGGGGAACTCATTATGAAGTCCTTGGCATTGATATTTTTAAAGATGGAGGCAAAATATTCTAATATCACATATACTTTGTGTGCTATGGGTCTTTACATAGTAAGAAAAGCCTGACATTATTGACATCTGTTTAGTTATAAATATGGAAAACTTAAAACATAACCAAAAAGTTCAGTTTTTTCCCCAAGTCCAATTAAACTGAAGACAGTTTAAATAAAATCCCTGCAAAAATGTTTGTGAATAAACTGTGTTTTAGGTTCTCATTACCCAATAATTTATGAGACCCAGGCTTCCAAGTAAACATTACAAATTTAGTGCAGAATGATTCTCTGAGAAAAGATCAAGAGATAATGTAAATATGGTTTGAAAAAGTATAAAGCCCTACATATTCAAGGTTACTAGGGAAGAAAACAAATAAGGTATACATATTTAGCTAACCTTAGATTTAATAAACTAGTATGTTACTTAGATCAAAAAGCATAGTTAAACTGATGCCACAAATTCAAACTCAAGTATTTTTGGTTGTTGAGGCAGCAGTATTCCATCATCTGAAACCTCAGTGGCAAAAATAATACACAAATTCAACATATTTTTGCCATGTTAAATATATGCATAGAAATAAATATATTCACTTCCTTCAGCAAACTGTAAGTGGACAAAACTAGAGAACAGATATTTTCCATAGCCAACTTATTTAACTAGAAAATGATAGACTTTCCGGCTTTCAATATGTATATACACTTTTTCTAATCGTATGTTTCACAATTCAGCTTGTACTATTCCAGTGCTATTAGCTGTATTAATTTATTACACAGAGACATTGGTATAAGGGAACTAAAAAATTCACAGGTTTGGGCAGAAAATGAGAATTGAACAGTGATTGTATCACTGTAACATTAATGGTTACTTAGCATCCCTTAATGTAGAGTATGGCAGATCACTATAGCCATGGAGTGCATTCTGGGATTTAAGGGACATTAGTTCAAATACTTCAATATCATTCCCACCATTACCTTTGAAAATAAACACCTGAAATTCTAGCACATACCTTAGATCCTGCTTGGACATTCCATTCAATTTATTGGGATGCTTTTTTGTTTTTCTCCTTTTTTAAAATTTTATTTTATTATTATTATTTTTTTGAGTTGGAGTCTCACTCTGTCGCCCAGGCTGGAGTGCAGTGGCACATTCACAGCTATTCCAGTGTCGACCTGCTGGGAGCCAGCGATTATTCCACCTTAGCCTTCCAAGTAGCCGGAACTACTGGCATGCTCTACCACGCCCAGTTAATTTTTGATTTATTGTAGAGACGAGGTCTTGCCAAGTTGCCCGGGGTGGTCTCACCTGTGGGCTCAGGCAATCTATTTGCCTCGGCCTCCCAAAGTGCTGAGATTACAGGCTAGGCCACCAAGCCCAGCCTATTTTTTTCCTTCTAGTGGCATTATAATATACAGCAGGGAAAAAAAAGTTAAATCTCCCCTTCAAGAAACCACCAGTCTAATAGCATTAGTAAAAATGGTACTCAGTCATGGCATGAAACACACATAACATCTAAGGGTATTTTCCAATTACTGAGTGCTTTCAAGATGAAAGATGCATTATGAAACATTCAAAGACACTGCTGAGTTTATCAATCAGGTGCTTTTGACACTATAAATAAGTGACAGAGTAACACCACAGTTACAAAATTGGTACCCAAGAATCATTAAGTGGCAGGACTAAAAAGAGCTATATGACTCATTTGTCCAGAATTTATAAATTTCCCTGTATATCCCAATAAAATAATTTATGCATATTCTCTAAAACAGTCTTCCAGTCTGTCCAACTTGCTCTTTAGTTAGATATAGCTAAAAATCAGTAAGAACAGCCTTTTCCCCTATTATTACCTGGCAAGGATGTAAACAAACTGCCAAACTCTTTCTGCCAGCAGGGCTGCCCTCTACTGGACTATTTAAGGTATTCAACCAGCAAGTCAAGGTGACTATTTTACAAGAAGTAACACTGTAGATATAAATGTAAATATCCCAATTCCCAAACAAACTGAAGTTCCCTGAATATGCTTAAAAACAAACAAACAAACAAAACTCTTTACTAAATTAGCTTTTACAGTGAAAAAGATTTCATCATTTTGAGAACAGATAATGAACAAATTTATACAGTCTTAGTCTCCTTTTCAAGCTTAGAGGCAGATCTTCAATAAATAGTAGTAATGGGTAGAAGCAATGAATATATTCTAATGGCAATCTTTTATGATGATTTGTGTATTAATACAAATCCATTCCACACTATGGATATTTTCTTATGCATGAACATAGTCCATGGTACACACATGGTGAATAGATCATAACTGCTAAGTCTCTTGCCACAAGCATCAGAACATTTCAGAGCTTCTCCTCTGTGAAAATTCATTTTAGTAGCAAGTTGTTTTTCTCTGTGGTTCATCCCCAAGCCTGAGATTTGCAGTAATGTAGAACCAGTTTACCATCACTGCCAAAACACTACAAAAAGAAAAAAAGGCAATAAATCACACTCAGTCTTTGTTATTCTTAGATGTAACTAGGGAAAAAAAGTCATATATGCATCATAAATATCCATACATGTAAGTTATCTATCTTATAGGCTATTTTTATCAAAAGATGCCTGTTTCTATCAGACATACATCAATAGTCATAAATGTTTAATAAAATCTGACCTTTAAGCATCTTAGGCATGAATGGGTTCACATATTTAACCTTGTCCCTTTGTTACATCTCCAACCATAATGTATGTAATTTCAGCTGTTTTCTAGTAGTGGTGCTAGTATGTACATACTAATGATTACTGCCATGAAACTGAAAGAATAAAGACATTCTTATGCAGTTTTTTTCAATTTCTTAGAGATAGATCTGGATAATATCATACAAACAACATAGAAGAAACTAGATATAAAGAAAAAAACCTTACTTTCTGAGAATACAAACCAAAGATGACACTGAAGTATAATGTATTCCTTGATTCTTCACTCAATGTATAATTTAAGATTCTACTATGCTCAAAATGTTAGAAACATAACAGAGAACAAGAAAGTCATCTCTTCTTTCCCTGAGAGACAATGAAGAACAGCATGCTATCTCTTCAAGATGTGAATTAGTGATACTATATAGTAGTGGTACTATATAGTATAGTACACATATTATACAAATGTGCATACTCCATTAAGAAAAAAAAGCAGTAATTATTTTACCTCATAGAGGGTTCCAACTTCTTGGTCTGGGGAAGGAGCAAAGGACTGATTCACATAAATAAACTATAAGAAAGAAAAAACAAAAAAACAAAAAACGGACTCGTTTTTAATGATATCTTGATAAACCTGCATTTTTCTGGGTTCCAGTCAGCCATCTATTTCAAATTGTCTTCAGAATTGAAAAATTACCTAAACACGTTCAAATTCTCCTAAAATATTCCAATTTAAAGAGATCCTTATGAAGAGCACATCTTGCTAACAAAGGAATAAAAACAACAGAATTTATCTTCCCAGGACAGTGGTTCCCAGCTTTTTTTAATTTTAATTTTTTTCCAACTTACTATAACTAAGAAATTTTAAAGTATTTTTTACAAACAGCTTTTGAAGGGCTAGTTAAAAAATTACATTATCACAAAAATTTTCCCACTTGTCTTTAATTAAAGACAATATTTTTCTAACAAAATTTCATACACATAGACAAAAATCAATAAACCTAATATTCAAGATGGTCTGCACATCTTTCCTGGGTAAATGTATAACATACATAGTTAGGTTTTTTTCATCTTTACCACCTTTGAAAACTTTTAGGGCACTGAACTTCAGTCTTGGTGACACTACTTTAAAGTCAGTTGCAGGCAAATGAAGTAAAATAAAAGGTAACATAATTGAAATCTAATGTCTTTAGAACCTTGTTATTTAACGAATTCACTGTTCAATGTTTTAGTTTAATATGTTTTTACTAAAACATTTCCAGTACTTAAAAAACATTCCTGGAGATACTGAAACAAAAGGTCACACTGTCAAAGTGCTTGTTGATTATTTTCTTTTTGGAAAAGTTACTTGCTGGTAACATATTCAATTTTCCTTTTAATATCCATAATCAAATTTGAGACCGAAATATCCTTGACTTAGCCTGGCATTTTTTTTTTAAATATCAGAATAGTTGATTGACCAATATACTATTTTGGTCACCAACTATAACAAGAATAAATATTGCTTACATTTTTCCCTTAGGCAATATAGTTTACAGGCTCTACTGAGACAGACTCAGGTTTGAATCTTGGCTCTAAATATAAATAACATTTCTCATCCTGTTCCCTTATTTGTAAGATATGGAAAATAATAGTAACTGTATCTCTTGGGTCCACTAGTAAAGATAAAATGAGATAATACACACCAAGTATCAGTGCCTGGTATATGTACTCAACAGACATTATTCAATTATTTTAAAATACTTCATGCTTAAATATCAATTCACGGTTAAGGCTCAAAGTTCTAACATAAAAAATTTCGGAAATATAACAGCAATATGCATTTTAATGTAAATATCCTATAATACAGATATAATTTGTGTTTAGCCCCTGGGAATTTATGAGCAAACACAGATTTTACTATTTTGTTCATTAGAGGAAGGGCTCTAAATAACAGCCTAGTTTATTTCAGCAAATATTCACGAATGTCTATGATGTTTAGAACTATGAAGTTTACTAAGATCTACCCTCCCCCCGAGCATACAATGTATTGAAGAGGCAGACACACATGACTAGATAAAAAGACAGTTGAGGCCAGGAGCGGTGGCTCAGCCTGTAATCCCAGCACTTTGGGAGGCCAAGGTGAGAGGATTACCTAAGCCCTGGGGTTCTAGACCAGCCTGGGCAATTAGGTGAGACTTCATCTCTACAACAAATCACAAAAATTAGTAGGGCGTGGCAGCAAGCGCCTGTAGTTCCAGTTACTTGGAAGGCTGAGGCAGAAGGATTGTCTAAGCCCAGCAGGTTGCGACTGTGGTGGCCGTGCGGGTGCCACTGCACTCCAGCCTGGGCAATAAGAGTGAGACTCCAACTCAAAAAAAAAGAAAAAAAAAAAGACAGTGGAAAAAAGTGCATCTAATGAGGTATGTGGCATACAGAAATATAGCATTAGTCTAGCCTAGCAAAACAGTCAGAGAAGCTTTTGTGGAAAAGACACTTTAAGAAATAAGCAGGATTTAACCAGAAGAAAAAAGTAATTAGAGCTCCATAGACAAAGGAGTCAAAGAGTAAGATGGTACACGTGTTCACAGGGACAGTAGAGTAGATGGAGCTGAGAACCAAAGGAATTCATCATGATTTTGTAACAGGAGTTAATTACTGGAAGTAAGTATAATTTTAAAAAAGCAATTCAGCTAGTTTAAAAGAGATGCAGCCATAAATGTGTCTGTATAGCATTAAACTATATATTGGTAACAGGTTAACATTATCATCAGTCCCACTGAAGAAACTAGAAGTGGCTTATAATTCAATACTTTTAAAAGTAGATGTAGTTACCCTGGATTTATGAAAGTAAAATTCCATGGAAATAAAATTGCCAAAATACAAAAATTTGGGCAGTTTGCTTAGTAAAATAAATCTAAAACTCATTTCATTTCAGGGTTCCCTAGGGAATCCTTAATGTACATAAACCCTACCAAGAAAAGAGATAAAAGGGCATAACAAAAGCAACATATTTCTATAAACAAGTTATTCATTATTGCCTAGGAACAATGGCAAAATTTTGTAGGAAAACAATCACCATTGGTTTCATACCAACTGTTCTGAGGCCA
Source organism: Tarsius wallacei (assembly GCA_963574415.1). Lineage (NCBI taxonomy): Eukaryota > Metazoa > Chordata > Mammalia > Primates > Tarsiidae > Tarsius > Tarsius wallacei. The sequence goes on along the minus strand of CAUYQG010176116.1, from coordinate 37,569 downwards.
CAAGTTTAAGGAACTTTTTGATGAAGTCAATGAGTCCTTGTATGGTTCTAGTTCGCTCTACTGCCCACTTCTTTGTTTTCATAATGGGAGTGTCTCCCACAGCCTTTAGCAGGATATCAACTGGAAAAGAAAAAGAAAATTACACTGAAATATTTCAAGACTATGTGATATACAAGACTTTTGGATATATAAATCTTTAATCTACATACATTTTGTGTATTTATGATACTTAACATGTCAGAGATGTAGAAATATTAGAATCTTTTTTCTTTTTTGTTCTCTTTTAATTTTTTTATTTTAAAGGTGTGGGGTACAATTCAGGGTTAGGTATACAAATGTTCATTACGCAGGTACTCTTGTTGATGTGGTGTCCCCTCCCTGCCCTGGCAGTTTCCCACTACTGCCAGTCCTGCCTCCCTGCATCCCCCAACCCAGGCAGTTTCCCGGTACGGCCAATCCTTTTCTTATAGTATTACGATAATTGTTCAAGGTCCATTTATGAATGAATACATGATACTTAGTTCTTTGTTTCTGTGATACATCACTCAGTATTACAGACTCTAAGTCGATTCATTCTACAAAGTTCTCCCCATGGGATTAATCTTTAAAATGGATCTGGCCTGGTGTGGGAGGCAGGAAAGGCCAAAGAGAGAGGATCACTCGAGGCCAGGAGTTTCAGACCAGCCAGGAAAACATAGTGAGACTCCATTTCTATTTAAAAAAAAAAAAGTAGCCAGGTACGGTGGCACACACCGGCCTGTAGTCCTAGTTATTCAAGAGGCTGAGCTGGGAGAATCACTTGAGCCCAGGAGTTGGGAGTTTGAAGTGAGCTATGTTCATGCCACTGCACTGCAACCTAAGTGACAGAGCAAGATAATCCTGTCTCTAAAATAAATAAATACAATGCATTTTAACTTAACAGGTAATTCCAAGGAGAAAAAACATAAATGGTCAATAAAGATATGAAACAATATTTAAGTTTACAAAACAGCAAAGTAAAATAATGTCATGGCTTTTCCCACTTTCCAAACTAGTAAAAATTAGAATAACAGTGTAGATGATACTACTATTGAGAATACAAAATGGTATACCCTTTCTGGAAAACAATATGATAATACTAATCCCAATCCATAAAGGTACATGAGGGAAGAGCCAGAAACAACCAGAATTATTTTTTGGAGGATGGGCCCCCCGTAGTACAGGCTTCCCGGCCAGGTTAAGTGTTCTAGGAACCCATTGGCATCAACTCACCAACTAGCGTTATTGTGAGAGGCTATGTTCGGCTTCAGTGAAATTTTTCTGGAGATTCTTTTAGTATGTTTGCCCATTTTATGATGGGTGATTTACAAGTGTACCTGCCCACAACACACTAAGTGTTCAGCACTTTTTGATAAAAAATGGCACGACTCTGTGCCCCACCTTCCCTACTCACCCAATCTCACACCAGTGACTTTTTTTTTGCTTCTCCAGAAGAAAAAAGTCCTCAAAAGGAAATGTTTTGCCAGTGTGGAAGAGGTAAAACAAAAAATGGTAAAAGCATTAAAAGTCATCCAAATTGACAAGTTCAAAAACTTCTGAGCAGTGGGAAATGTGTCTCGATAGGTGTATTGCAAATGGAGAGTATGCTGACTTGTAAAAATAATTACAAAATTTTAAATCAATAAATTCTGGGTTTTTTGGGGTCAATAATACTTGGATTCAATATTTCTAGGAATCTAGTCTGGGAAAACATAGGATATGTAAAGATTTGCTTAGAAAGATTTAACCTCCATATAAGTATATATACATATACATACATATATATATATATACACACACACATACATATATATATATTTTTTTTTTAGGAAAAACTGGTAAACCTAAATAACAAAGGTATTTAGACAGAAGCGATTAAATAAAGGATATTAAGTTCAATATTAGAATGTTGTAAAGCAGTGGTCCCCAACCTTTTTGGCATCAGGGACCAGTTTTGTAGAAGACAATTATTCCACACTGGGATTGTGGGGGAAAGGTTTAGGGATGCTTCAAACATGTAACTTTCACTGTGTACTTTATTTCTACTATAACTACACTGTAATATATAATGAAATAATTACACAACTCACTATTTTAAAAAAAGAGGCATGGACAGAAGTGGTAAATAAAATGGGTGGGCTATGCATGGACCAAAATTAAGTGTTGGATTCTGACTTAAAGCCTGACACCAGATGCAGCCGTACAATTGCAGTACATCAACTCACTTGCCACCCACTGATAGGGTTTTGATGAGACTGCAAACAAATGATTTATTATGGTCTCCATGCAGTCAAACCTCACTGCTAATGTTAATCTGTGTTTGCAGCCGCTCCCCAGTGCTAGCATCACTGCCACAACTCTACTCAGATCATCAGGCATTAGTTCCTTATAAGGAGCACATAACCTAGATCCTTGCATGCATAGTTCACAATAGGGTTCATACTCCTATGAGAATCTAATGCACTTGCTAATCTGAAAGGATGCAGAGCTCAGGTGGTAGTGATGTGAGCAATGAGGAGTGGCTGTAAATACAGATGAAACTTTGGTCACAGGCCCACTGCTTACCTCCTGCTGCGTGGCCTGGTTCCTAACAGGCCACAGACCGGTACTGGTCCATGGCCTGGGAGTTGGGACCCCTGTAGTAAAAGCACCCACTTTAAACTGCCTGGGTTTGAATCCTGGTTTTGTCATTTACTAGGTACGAGGGGGACGCAAAAAAACCTTGTATTTATTAAAAAACTTATATTTATTCTTTCATGATTAACTTTAGTCATCTTCAAAGTATGCTTCGTTTGATGCAATACACCTATGGAGATGCTTTTTATCCTGCTCAAAACAGTTTTTGAACTTGCCAATTTAGATGCCTTTTAGTGCTTCTGCCCTTTTTTGTTTCACCTCTTTCATATCAGCAAAACGTTCTCCTCTGAGGAACTTTTTCATCCGAGGAAACAAAAAGCAAAAAAAAGTCACTTAAGGCGAAATAGGGTGAACAGAGAGGGTGGGGTACAGGGGTGATGTTATTTTTGGTCAAAAAACTGCTGAATACTCAGTGCGGTGTGGGCAGGCGCACTTGTACAACACTCATCATGAAATGGGCAAATGTGGTGAAGAAATCTCTAAAAACTAAGTACACTGAAGCTGAACATAGTCTAGCTGGTATACTGACACCATTGAGTTCCTAGAACATGTGCCTAGTGGGGGAAGTCTGTACTACAAGGGGTCTGCTCTCCAAAAACTAATTCTAGCTGTTTATGGGATCCCCTTGTACATGAATAAGCTTTTAAATCATTCCATGCCATAGTTTCTCCATTTGTAAAATGGGAATATTAGCTTACAAGGTAGTTGTGACGATTAAATGAGTTAATATAAGCGCAGAATAGTCTCCAGCACACAACTCATATTTATTGCACCATAAGATTATTATTAAGCAGTCATTAAAGAAACATAATAAAAGCAAATTTTACAGCAGAGGAAAGTAAGCAAAATGTTCTCAATACAAAACAGCATGCATAAACAACCTCAATTTCATTAAAACCACCACAAACACATATTCACATAGATACAGACTATGCACCAAAGCATTATTTCTCAGTACTGACATTACAGGTAATTACTACTTTGTTTTACTTATGCTTTTGTTAACTACCAAATTCTCTGTAATAAACTTTTATTTATTTATTCTTTTATTTATTTATTTTGAGTTGGAGTCTCACTTGGATGCCCAGGCTAGAGTGCAGTGGCACACTCACGGCCACTGTAGTTTGCTCTGCTGGGCTCAGGTGATCCTTAAGCTTCAGCCTACCAAGAAGTTGGAACCCCAGGTGTGTACCACCATGCCCAGCTAATTTTTTGATTTATTGTAGAGACAAGATCTCACTAAGTTGCCCAGGCTGGTCTCAAACTCCTGGACTCAGGCAATCCTTTCACTTCCGCCTCCCCAAGTGCTGGGATTATAGGTGTGAGTCACTGCGCCAGGCTATAAACTTTTTAATGAAGGAAAACAAGCTATTAACAATAAAACACAACAATCAGAGGCCAAAAAGAAGTCTCTTTTCTTTTTTGAGTTGGAGTGTCACTCTGTCACCCAGGCTGGAGTGCAGTGGCACACTCACAGCCACCGCAGCCTTGACTTGCTGGGCTCAGATGATCCTTCCACCTCAGCCTTCCAAGTATCTGGAACTACAGGCACACACCACCATGTCTGGCTAATTTTTTGATATATTGTAGAGATGAGGTCTCGCCAAGTTGCCCAGGCTGGTCTTGAATCCCTTGGCTCAAGCAATCCTTTCACCTCGGCCTCCCAGAGTGCAAGGATTATAGGCATGAGCCACGGCGCACAGCCCCAAAAGAAGTTTCTGATAGAGAAATCTTAAGGTTTCAATGATCCAAAATACAGATATGTAAACCTAAAGACCATAAATCTGTCCCTTGAAGGTTATTTTGCTAAGAAAAAAAAAAAAAAGATATTTACAATCAAAAGCAAGCAATCCTGAAAGCAAAATAGTGTGTTGCTGCCCCCTAAAGTTTACTCTATTCTATTACATCCTTCTAAGGAGGTCCTTCTATTACATACTTCTAAGGGGGTCCTTAAAAGAAGACAGCTAGAATACATCATGTACATTTATTTCCAGCTAAAGAACTACTAGCTTCAGTTATCTTGGGAATAGAAATAAATCTGGAGATAAGAGAGGATTTTGGTTAGCCTATCTTTAATACCCTCCCTGCCCTGTGGCTATCAATAACTTAATTAATGAAATTAGGCATTTAAAGAAAGTGAAGCAGAAAACACTGAGTTGGACTACCGAAGAGGATGGAAGAGTGGGAGGACAAAAAACTAAAGAAGGAAAATATTGATTTAACTATAAGCTGTACTCTTACATTTAATTTTAAAGGGAATTTGCTTGTAGTTCTGAACCCTGGTGACACATTAGAATCTACTGAGGTACCTAACAGAATCCCCCAGGAAGACCTAACATGCGGCCAAGGGCCATAATTTGGTCTGTTTGAACAGTCTTTCTTCTGTGGATTAAAACAAAGGTGGAACATACAAAATTGTTAAGCTTCTTTTATCAGATGATCCTCAAAAAATGTTGGCAATCTCGGATAGGAATTCAAAAGTTAGAAACTGAGTTTTATACAGAAAGAACTAAACGTTAACAGGAGCCAAAAAATAAAAATCCAATCTTTAAATGACGGCTTAATTTTCAAAAAATACTGTGCAGACCACTGAAAATATGCCCTCAGGCAATATCTAGGTTGTAAGCTATTGCTGTTTTCCCTTTTGTTTTACACAGCTATCATCAGTAATAAATTTCTGACTAAAACAGACTTTAAACAAACCCTCTAAAAGTCCCCTCCTGCCTAAACGGAAGAAAAAAATGCAACAAAAATCTGAAAAACCTGGGATTCTTTGGAATAAAGATTCTAGTGGCTTTCTGTAGAAATAATCACAGTGCATTATGCAGAAATGACAGAATAATCCTCCCAAATGTAAAGGCAGTCTGATTTAAAAGGAGGGCATCCCTGGGAGAGAATTATCCTCCACAGCATTCAATGAAAAGGTCAAGAAACCACTGTCATTTTAAGACTGGACTGAGAAAACTTGTCTAAGGACAAGGTCGACTTCTTCAAATTTAAGGCGTTTATCTGCTGCTTTTCTTATAGGCAACTCTAACTCTAGAGCTCCAGGACAAGTAACCTTAGGTATTTTTGTATTTTACAACGGCGAACTAGTTTTCAAGTAATAAAGAGCTGAAAACAGCTAGTTCAAATAATGAGATAACTCTTACAAAGGTTCCGAAATGTGCGTATTTTAAAAAGGCAATACCCATGCCTTTAGATTTCCCTTAGTGTTCTTCCTATTGGGTAAAATTTCAGTTGTTGTTGTTGTTTTCAAAGAGTGAATTCACACTCAATTTGGAGGGGGCAAAAAACAGCGAACTTAATCGGAAAGCATGAATTCCAGTCCAAGGCTTGAGTCACTGACCATCCCCACCACCCAAAATCATTATTCGAATTATTAGCTCATACACTAAGTACCTGGAGTCATCGAGATCCCACTCAGCTCCCTCCTTCAAAGAGCTCCAGTGTGGCCAACTCAAAGGAAGATTAAAATACAGTGTAAAAAGGTGTGCCATCCTCTAGTGCCAGGCACTACACCAAGAGTGCACATAACTAAGACAGAGATGACTTTTTTGAGACACTCAACTCAAAGGTCTTCTGACGACTGGTCAAAATGCACGTCTGGGACTACCCGTCCTCTAAATTTTGCTTTTTTATTGGCCGCCACCCCTAGTCGGATGAAATCTGGATCTCCCCCCATTGCCTAGAATGAAACTTCTCAAAATTACTTTTTTTCTTGGTGTCGCCAGCAGGTTCCTCTGTCCCTGGGGAAACTGCAGCAGAAGAAGGGGGATCCGGAGTGGCTGTTTCTGGGGAGACCTCCGTGAGTCCTTCGCCGCCGGCAACAGCTGAGGGAGTCAGCTGCAACACCGACTCCGGCTCCTCCGCCATGTTGGTCGGCAGGAAGCGAGAGCGGAAGTAGCGGCTGAGTGCGTGCAGTGGGACGGCGTTTCACCGCGGAGCATCGCAAAGGAGGAGGCGGAGTAGGGGGACCCTAACTCAACAGTGAAAGATGGAGTTAGCGGCTAGCCCTTAAATAGAAACTGTCTTGGATCTGTGAACGTTAATAATCAACGAGTGTCCTCCTGCCGCAAAAATCTCGAGAGGGGGACCACGGGCAACGTCCCCGCCCTCCTCCGAGTGTGCACACGCCCCTCAAGCAGTGGGCTCTGCCCTAGAAATGTTTCCGCTCCCTCCGCCCAGGCCCCGCCCCTCTCAGGCCCCGCCCCGCGGTTCGGGAGCGCGCGCGCGCGCGCGTGCAGGAGGGGGCGGGTGGGGAAGGATCGCCGGCGAGATCCCGAGGCGAGGCTCGCGCTCCCGCCCCCGCCCTGGCCCCCAGCGCCCACCCGGTCGGCCGGCCCAGCCATGATCAAGGCGATCCTCATCTTCAACAACCACGGGAAGCCGCGGCTCTCCAAGTTCTACCAGCCCTACGTGAGTATCCAGCCGCCGCGGATCCGGGCGAGGGGGAGTCGTTGGCGACCGGCAGCGCCCAGCGCGGCTTCCTCAGAGCGACCCCCTCCGGCGCGCTGCGGCCCCTCCCGCGCCCCGGCCGCCTCGCGCTCGCCGGCTGTCAGCCTCCCGGTGGGTGTGGACCGGGTGTTCACCTCCCTGCCGCGCGGTCAGCCTCCGACGTGGCTCTGCCTGGACGGCACCTTCCGCCCGTCGGTGGGCTGGGTGGCTTCCCGGAGGCGCGAGTGAGGCCCTCGCAAGTCGGGCAGCCGCAGCCCACCTGCGCCCGGGAGCCCGGTACCGCGCCCCGCCCCGCGCTTTTTCTCGCCTGCCCCCCTAACCCCCCCCAGTCCCGCGGCTTCCCGGGAGGAGGGAGACCACGCGGGGCGCGTTCCTCTCTCCGCCCCCTCCCTGACTCTCAGCCCTTCCAGGTAGACTTCTTCCTGTTCTCTTAGACAGATGGGCTGCTGTGTTCCCTTGTAATCCTCTCGTATCGCTGGAACTTTGGTTTCCTGCGTTTTGATCCCTGTACGCACTGTACAGGGTCTCCTGTACGTTTCGGTGCGTGCTCCACTGCCCAGTGTGATTTTCAGATGTCTCCTCCTTAAAAAGGAAGATAAAAGATGACCCTGCTGTTATTATCGGGCTTCTTACCGCCCGGCTGAAAATGATTTACTCTCGAATAACTGGCGACGCTTGTAGTGGACCGATGAGAACTGTGATTCTATACTTGAAAGTTATGATTTCAGCGTCTGATTTGACATTTTTTCCACGTCAGAGAATTGGCCCTACTTTATAGTTTTTCATTCTGCTTATGAAGAATAGTAATATTTGTAAAATTTATCTTTTAGAAGTGTAAATATTGTTTAGTATTGGTAATGTAGGAGACTTTAAGTTAGTAAAGATAAGTAGTTTATTGGATAATGGATAAGGGGTTTTATAGACTTAAGTGCTTATCTGAGGGTAAAATTCACCACCAGGTAAAACACATAAAATTGGGCTCCCACTGGTAGGATTCATGCGAGACATAACTGTTGTGTTGCATTGGGGCATTTTGCTTATGGCCAGAGATGAACTTTCAATTCAATTTTGAAATTGTGCCAAGGCTAACACTTTTATGCAGATAAGTCCCAGATGGAAATCATTTCTGCCATTAAAAAGTAAATGTGAAAATGTCAGTTTGCTTAAAGTGATAATGCAGTCTGTGGAGGTGTTAGTTGGAGTGAGAAATCTTGAGCTCATTTTTCATTTCCTTAAGTTGTTTTGCTTTTGCCACTGATGAGGAATATTTTCTACTACTCCTGTGCGGTTTTAATTTAGTATAACTTAAATACTAATGGTCTATTTAAAAATTCTTAGAATGACTTCCCAGCCAAAGGAAAAAAAATTCTACATCATTCTTTAATCCAGGATTAAATTCTAGTTGATCCATCTGAATGAAAAAAAAATACCCTTAACTGTCCCTATTTGCTTAAAATATAGTACTAGCTGAAGGAATCTTTCTCTTAATCATCTTGCCAGTCCCATCCATTTGCAGTGTATAAAAGGTATATTGAAGTAATGGGATAGAATTCAAAAATTAATTTATGTCTAAACTTAATAATTAAGCAGTATTTAAAACAATAGGTTTCTTGACTAATCAATAATACCAGTGTAACCACTCCTGAAGTGTGGAATTTAGCCATCTGTAGAAAAATGGATTTAATTTGGATACTTAGGAATACATCTTGTCCTTGTCCACCAGTGGGAACGGAAATATTCCTTTCCCTCACTTAGTAGGTAGCAGTGAAGGTTACTGTGGGAGAGGCAGTTCTGGCAGCAGTGGCAGCTCAGACGGCATTTTTGGCATTGCATTACAGTGCTATTGGGGACAGGGATAGAAGGTATAAAAAGAAGAATCTAGTGGTCACTGGTAAGGTAGAAATGGGATGCCAGAAGCTGTTTCTGTGTATTCGTCTTCTATAAGTTGGGTTTTGCCAACCATGTCTTTATTTTTGTATTTCAGGAATAATTTAAGATTAGGTTTTTATTTATTAATATATTTGCTTCCTTTGTTAGGCTATAACCTATTTGAGGGCAGATATTTTTTCATTCATTTATTCCATCAGTCAGTTTATCAACAGATAGTTATTTCATACCTACCATGTGCAGACACTGTTTTAAAATCTGAAAATGAACAGATTCATTGCAGGAGAGGCATAGACAAAGCTAATAAAAAGTAGGCTACATTTAACATGTCAGAGAGTAATAAATACTGGGGGGAAAAATAAAGCAGGGAAGAGTGGTAGGGAGTGCAAGAATGACAGTTTAAAATAGGGTAATCAGGTAAGTTCTCATGAAGAAAGTGGCATTTGAGCAAAGACTTGGAGGAGGTAAGAAAGCCAGCCTTGCAGATATGGGGAAAGAGCATTCCAGGCAGAAGGAGCTGTGAATGCAAAGGCCCTGAAGAGAGAGTGCCTGTTCGAAGAACCCCAAGAAGACTGACATGGCAAGAGCAGTCTATGTAAGGGAAGAATAGTTGGAAATGATGTCTATTTGTGTAGGGCGCTGGAGTACATTCTGTTCTTGCTGTCTGTAGTGTAGTGCTGTAGTGTGGAATTTAACCATCTACAGAAAAATGGATTTAATTTGAATACTTAGGAATACATCTTTTCCTTGTCCACAAGTGGGAACAGAAATATTCCTTACCCTCACTCAAACTGTTGATAATTATCAACAGTTCAGAACTGTTGATAATTATCTCTTGATCACTGAAATACGCGTAATTATCCCATCTGCCACACTGACTTAGTCACTAAAAAAAGAAAAAAATTCCCTTCCATTGCCACATGTTCAAATTTGACCCCTTGTTCTAGGCTGTTATGTGAGAGACATATAAAGTTATACACCTGTTTTGCTAAACCTGTTTTGGTTCATTCTGCTGGAGTCAGACATTAAGAATTCAAGGATCGACTAGGAATACGTCCCCTTTTTTTGCCTTCTGTATCCTTAAGCTATCAAACATCACTTAAGCATTCCCCAAAGCCTTTTATCTTGTTCAAAGGTTCCTCTTGGTTCTTAGGATTTTATTTTTTATGTTTATTATGGTACAGTATTCTGTTTCACAGCCTATTATTCCTTGGGGGCATCCATTGTATAGAATTTTTGAAAGGTATCAAGTTTTAAATATCAGGTTTTGAAAGGTATCAGGTTTCAAATATGTCATTGCAGAACTCAACACTGAGTCTTGAACATTGAAAACTCTCAATAAATCTTTGCTAAATGCATTCATTTAGAATCTCCTAGCTTGGAATATAATTTAGATTAGAATTGACTTCCTGAGTTTCCGTCTACCAAAATTTGTTCCTTCATTAACAAGAGGTTTTAAGAACCCCTACCTTTAGCACAAAAGTAATGAAATAACTGTTACTTCAGCTGTTTTAAGTTGAAAGAATTGTCTGAGATGTATATATCCAATAAGATTAACAATTTTAATTTATTGAGCATATCTAGGAGTGCTAACGGTTCCATACCCTGACAGGATGCTGAGGTTTGAATTTATCAATAATGCTTTAACATTGAACAGTTTGAAAATTGTTTAATGGTTTGCCAATAAGTTTCCCCTACTGCATTGGGTTTTCATTCCTTATTTATCCTCCCTCATGATGTAACAACTTATGTATTCATCTCTACCCTTTAGCAGTGCAGGTTTCCGTTCCGTGCTATAATAGATTTTTGTTCCATGCTGCAATCGATTTTTAGATTTGATTGTGCCTCCAATCTGTTATGTGAGAGACATATAAAGTTATACACCTGTTTTGCTAAACCTGTTTTGGTTCATTCTGCTGGAGTCAGACATTAAGAATTCAAGGATTGACTAGGAATACGTCCCCTTTTTTTGCCTTCTGTATCCTTAAGCTATGACTGCATAAGTTCAAGTGTTTTTCTTGGTTTGTCTTTTTAAATTGATGCTTAGCCACAAAAACTTGGCAACGTTAACCTTTAGTCTTTTAATATTTGCCTGATAATATTTGTGCATTACTGTAAATAACTGAGACATATTTTATAAACCAGGTATATTTTTATATAGCTATCAAGCAAGAAAAAAACCCTTGGGTTATGATTATTGTCCTATTAATTAGCCATGGTGTATCCTGTGGTGAATTATTTTAATAAAATAGAAATGTTTTTCTTTTATATGAATTGTCTTAGTGGTCTCTATAGGCATAAAAGATTGTGTGTGTTCATGCATGCACACACACTACACTTATGTAAAGTGCAAGCAGGAAAATTTTCAAACGGTGACATATATGAGTTGCCTCAATTCTCTTATAAATTATCTTATGATTTGTCAGCCAAATGCAGGCCGTAGGAGGGAATTCTAAGACTGTTCTTTACCTTTAAAAAAAAATTAACATAGGAAATAAAAAGTTTTACTTTTTTTTTTTAATTTTTTGGGTTGAAGTCTCACTTTGTACTACAGGCTGGAATGCAGTGGCATGTTCATGGCCACCACAGCTAGACCTGCTGGGCTGCAGCAATCCTTCTGCCCAGCCTTCCAAGTAGCTGCAACCACAGTCGTGCACCACCTCTCCAGCTAATTTTTTATTTATTGTAGGGACAAGATCTCACCAAGTTGCCCAGGCTGGTCTTGATCCTCTGGCCTCCGCCTTCCAAAGAGCTGGGATTACAGATGTGAGCCACCATGCAGGGTTTACATAGAAAATACAAAGTATTGAAAGTATATATAATTTCTTTTTTAAAACTCCTTGAGGATACATCCATGTTAACTGAAATTGTGTGTGTATGGTAGATGGGATAATTAAACTTATTTCTGTGATTAAGAGATAATTATCAACAGTTGTGAGTATGAAGACACTTCATATTTCAGCTTTTTTTGTTAAGAAGAATATTCCATATGATTCCTTTTCTTTCCATATCAGTTATAATGCTTTTTTCTACATAAATTGGGTTTTATGTAGTCTGACTCAGATGTTTAAAAATAACTATTTTAGGGTATATAATAGGAAGTGCAGAGTAGTAGACAGATTAAAAAATATTTGATTCACCCAGCCAATCAATGACTTCATTATAGATCCACTTTTCTTTCTCTGCTTTATACTTGACAACATTGCTATTATCCAATGGCTGTGTTTTCCTTGAAATCAGTGGTAATCAGTTCAATCTAGAAAGAATCAGTGATCTGTTTCTGCAGTATTGTAATATATCTTTCCCTTCTCTCCAGTTAGACCTACCTAATGGCAACTTACTCTAATCAAGATGCAGCTGAAGATGAGGGTGGAAATGGGAATAAAATTGATATTCTGTTGAAAAGATGGAAGAGAGGAGTGATGTTGGGTAGGCAAATAAGGCTGTACAGTGTCCTCTTTTAAATTAAAGAAAGTTATTGTTATTAAGGTACAGTTAAATAAAAATTGTATATGTTTGCAATATACAGCATGATGTTTTTCATATGTATGTGTACATCGTGAAATGGGTAAATCAAGCTAACTAATATATCTATCACCACTATTCCTTCTTTATTAGTTTTCAATATGTATTATTTTTTATTTTCTATAACTTTAGATTGCTTCTGAGGCTTTTATTATCAAGAATGGTTCTTTGTAATATGCAATCCTGAACACGCGTCACAGTAGATCTTAATTCAAGGTATTCCTTGTATTAAAGGATCATTGAAAAACTCAAATGCTAATATGGTCACAATATTTGTATGGAGTACGCTTGGCACACTCATGGCCACTGCAGCCTCGACCTGCTGGACTGAGACAGTCCTTCTACCTCAGCCTTCCAAGTAGTTGAAACTACAGGCACATGCCACCACGCCTGGCTAATATTTTGATTTATTGTAGAGATGAGGTCTCGCCAAGTTGCCCAGGCTAGTCTTGAACCCTTGGACCTTGGCAGTCCTCTTGCCTCTACCTCCCAAAGTGCTGGGATTACAGGTGTGAGCCACTGTGCCTGGCGACTTGCTTTTTTAAAATTAAAATGAAACCTTTGGAACATTAAATTGTAAAGGAGGAAAGATAATGTTCAAAGTTACATTGATTTTTGTTTTGGGGGGAAGTGTTATAAAAAATAGCACATTGTTCACATTTTTATGTGTCATTCCATAGCCTTCTAAACAGAGGAAGAGACCTTATATTAGGTGGCTATATTATGTTTCTTAAGCAAAGTTGTTGGTTGCTGAATTTTTATTGTTTGTGATTACAAAATATTTAAGTATTAAGATCACTAAGATCACCCTTGATTTCACCAAACACAGATAATTATTAACATTTAGCATATTTCCTCCAGTCTGTATTTTCCCTTCCATAATATCTTAATGAAGAATACCTTTTTGACATTGATAATGCAAAATGAATGCCTTGGAGAGGATGGTGGATTTTCTAGACATTTGTGGGGGTTTTTTGTTTGTTTGTTTTTGAGTTGGAATCTCACTCTGTTGCTCATGTCCAGCTAATTTTTTATTTATTGTAGAGATAAGAGCTTACCATGTTGCCCAGGCTGGTCTCAAATTCCTGGGCTTTGGCATTCCTCCCACCTCTGCCTCCCAAAGTGCTGGGATTATAGGCATGAGCCTCCGATCCCAACGTTTATATTTAAGATAATGAAATATGTTAATGTCTAGCCACTCTATTGTTAAACATTTTAAAAGTACATTATTATATGTTAATAACACATCAATAACTTGCGTTTATATATTTTATCTGTGAATGTCCTTACTTTTTATAAAATTGAATTTACGTATGTAACCTGAGTGTTTCAGAGACCATTTTTTTTCTCATTCTAAAGGGAAATCTTTGCTAATTTTTGTGGGAAGATCGGAGTTCCCTCTAATCTTTAGCATTTAGTCTTCTTTGTACTTGCGAACTATGGATTTCTCACTGCTGCTGCTAATCCAAGGTGATTCTGAGTGATAGACATCCTGGAGGGGCCAGTCCCCTTCCAGTTATGTCAAACTCTCTCATTAAGATAAATTACATGTTCTTTCCTCACCAATTCCACCCTGCCAGCTTTCCCCTTATCAAGTCCTTTGATCTGTTTCTGCAGTATAGATAAAACAACTTTCTTTTCTGAAGGATTAGGCAGCTCTTAGAAGGATATTGAGGTAAAAGGAATAAAGTACTATTCTAGCTAACAAGTGTTTTCTTAAGACTTCAAGTGGAGGGGGCACTTGGAAACTTAGGCCTCTGAGGAGTGTGACCTTTCTGGATACTACCTGACCTGTCTCTCCTTGCACTCTTCTCTCTTTTCCTGTTCATATTCCTTTAACAAGTATTTATTTGTTGTTTGCATGACCCTATTCTAAGCACTAGTAATTAGTAAGAAAGATGTCACTCCTGCCTCATGAGTTTACATGCTAAGTGATAGGAGATAGACAATAAAAAAATTATGTTAGATTGTGGTTAGTCTATAAAGAAAAATGAAACAGTGTACGGGGATAAAGAGAGAGGATGTAGTAGATAGTGTCATCAGGACTACCTCTTTGAGGACCTTACATTTGTGAGAACTAAATAAGGTAAAATAGGGAGAATTGTGAGAACAGCAGAATAAAGAATGTTTCAGGCAGAAAGAGGTACGGAGTCCCTTATATGGCACCAGATTTGAAGTGTCCAGGAATAACAAGAAGGCAGATTGAGTAATCTTGGGAAAGAATGGCAAAAGATGAGGTTAAAGGGTATAATGGGGCCTGATCATGCCTAAACAGTATACCACATCGTACCCTTCTTCACATCTTTTAGTCTGCTGACGTCATCCCTAACATACTCTCCACAAGAGACAATTCTACTACTTATATGTTGCATAATTTAACAGTACTTCTGTGGAGAAGGCAGTGTACTTGCTTCTGTGCAGTATTATCTTCTCCCACCTATTGTTGGGCTTTGGAGAGAAATAAGGGTAAAAGTTAGCACTCCAAAACCAGGAGTGGTGTGCACCTGTTCCAGCCACTTGGGTTGCTGAGGTGAGAGGATCCTTTGAACCCAGGAGTTTGATGTTATCCTGGGCAACATAGCAAAATCCCTCTCTATTAAAACAAACAAGCACATAAGTGCTCCAGTTCTATGCAGCTTTCTACCACTGAGACCTACTTCCATTTCCTAAGTCACCTGTGAAGTAATACAACTCAGGAAGAAAAGCGTACATTTTTCTTAGTTTATTGTCTTAATTATATGTGAAGAGTTTATGTGAAGCCCACTAGACCCACCTCTATTATTGTCTTGAGAAGCATTTACAACTTTCCTCTCTTGCTGATGTAATTACACAAATCATTTGTTGTCATTGTTCTCTTCATTACTCAGGAGGAAAGGGCTCTTTTTCAATATTTCAAACTCGCTGAATTGTTTCGATTCCTATGTACTGAGTTAAGTAAGAAAGTTCATCATATCCCATATGTATTCTGTTTCCTGTCATTAATATGTCTTAGTGTGACATGAAAGTGTTATAAAATAATTTTTACTGTAGTAAAATATATACAACAAAATTTACCATTTTAACCATTTTCAAGTGTGCAAGTTCTGTGGCATTAAGTACATTCACATTGTTGTGTCATCTTCCAGCAGAAACTCTATGCATTAAACACTAACTCTTCATTCTCCCTTTCTCATAGTACCTGGCAGCTACCAGTCTATTTTCTCTCTCTATGATTTTAACCACTCTAAGAACCTCATGTAGGAGGAACCATGAAATATCTGTCCTTTTGTGATTTTTTTTATTCGCTTAGCATAATGTCTTCAAGGCTCATCCATGTTGTAGCATGTGTCAAAATTTCCTTGTTAAAACTGAATAATATTTCGTCACATGTAGGTAAATACTGTCAACCTAAAAGGAAGAGGCTGAAGTGCAAAATATGATATAAAGAGTTTGCTTGAGTCAAAGTAAGGACAGCTGCCCAGAAAACTCAGATCCAGGTATCCTAGGATATGAACTCCATTTGGCTTTTGTTACAAACAGGTTTTTAAAGGTAAAAGGGGGGACTTGGAGTGGGCTGATAAAAAGTTGTTTGTCATAATTCTCATTGGTTTACAGAAATAACATTGATTAGTGACTGGCTGTAGAGTGTGGGTTATAGTGTCAGCGTGACATTATTAGGCTAATTTATAGCTACTTGTGGCAAAAGCAGGCAGATTTGAGAAATAAATACATCGCTCAAAGGAGTGTAGGATGTGATTGCTATTTCATTTTCATGCTTTTCTGGGCCTGATAATTTAAAAGGACTCACATTTCTCACATAAAAGCTCTTCTTTTCTCAATACCACACTTTGTTAATCCATTCATCAGTGGACACTTGGGTTACTTCCATCCTTTGAATATTGAGAATAATGCTGTTCTGAACATAGATGTACAAATAACCTGTTCTAGTTAATACTTTTACTTCTTTTGGTATGTACCTAGAAATGGAATTGCTTGATCATGTAGTAATTATGTATTTAATTTTTTTGAGGAATTGCCATACTATTTTCCAGATGGCTATACCACTTTACATTCCCACCAGCAGTGCCCAAGTATTCTAGTTTCTCAACATCCTTGCCAATATTTGTTATGTTATTTATTTTTTTTAAATAATAGCCAGCCTAATGGGTGTGACATAATATCTCATTATGGCTTTGATTTGCATTTCTTTAGTGACTAGAGACGTTGAAGATCTTTTCATGTGCTTATTGGCTGTTTGTATGTCTTTGGAAAAATATCTCCAAGTCTTTTGCCCATTTTAACAATTCCATTGTCTTTTTTGCTGTGGGGTTGTAGGAGTTTTTAATATATTCTGGATATCAGTCTTTTATCGACTATGATTTTCAGATATTTTCTCTCATTCTATGGTTGCCCCTTCACTCTGTTGATAGTGTCCTTTGATGTACAAAATTTTAAAAATTTTGATGAGGTTTAACTTATGTATTTTTTTTTCTTTTGTTGCCTATGCTTGCTTTTGGTGTCATATCCAGAAAATAATTTTTTTAATGACTACATAATAGTTCATTGTACAGTATACCATAATTTAACTTATCTTTTCCTGTGGAATTTGGATAAGATTTTTTTGATGAAGATAAAATAGGAAAATACAGATCTGACAAGTAAGGATTCAGTAATTGTTACTTAAATTGAGTATAACAATTACTTTTATTATTACTACTACTTACTTCTGGTCAGATCATGTAGCCAAGTGACTGTAGAACATTCCAGAGATTGTTTTCAAATACTCTTTGTATTTCCTCAGTATGAATTGTCTCTTATTTTTCTTTTCAAAGAACCCAGTGTTTAAATTTTGTGGCCCTGTTTTGAAATGAACTTCATTATTACAAAATGCAAAGTCTTCTAATATTCTCCCAGAGAAGAGTTCCATAAGGAGACTTTTTAAAGGAGAAAGTATACCTATAAAACTTGTCCCAGCTTTTTTTTTTAAGACTTAGCTAACCTTTCTTTATTAAAATATAATTTCACATGAGATTCACCCATTTACAGCATACAGTTAAATGGTCTTAAAATTATATTATGTTTATGTAACTACCAACACAATCTAAAAAGTTTAGAACATTTTCATCAAACCAAATGAAACCCAGTACCCATTAGCAGTCATTCTTTAATCCCTGCTCTCCCCAGCTCCTGGCAAACACTAATCTATTTTCTGTTTTCATGTATTTTTGTCTATTCTGGACATTCTGTATAAATGGAATTACGAAATATTGTAGTATTTTGTGATTGGCTTCTTTTATTTAGCATGATGCTTTTAAGATTCACCCGTGTTATAGCATATTTCAGAACCTCATTACTTTTTATTGCCAAATATTCTAGTATGGATATATATGTTTTGTGTGTGTTTGTGTGTGTGTGTGTGTGTGTGTGTGTGTGTGTGTGTGTGTGGAGGGACCCCCCCAAAAGTGGAATTTATTTATAAAACACTGTATTCTTAAATGTTTAAACTTCAGTCACCTTCAAAGTACTCTACATTTGATGCAACACACCTATCAAGATGCTTTTTCCACTTCTCAGAACAGTTTTTGAACTTGTCAATTGGGAAGCCTTTTAGTGCTTCTGCCATTTTTTGTTTCACCTCTTCCACATCAACAAAATGTTTTCCTTTGAGGACTTTGTCTAGGGAAACAAAAAGAGGTCACTTGGGGCAATATCAGCATGGTGTGGACCAGGTGTACTGGTAAATCACCCATCATGAAATGGGAAAACACATTGAAAGAATCTCCAAAAAACTGCACTGAAGCCAGCTGCAGCCTCTTACAACAGTGCTAGCTGGTACACTGATGCCAATGGATTCCTAGAACACTTACCTAGTGGGGGAAGCCCGTACTACAAGGGGCCCGCCTTCCAAAAATTAATTGATTTTTTTTGGGAACCTCACTCATATACCAATTTTTGTGTGAACATATATTCTCATTTCTCTTGGTTACATAACTAGCAGTGGAATTGCTGGATCAGTTGGTAACAATATGTCTAGTTGTTTGAAGAATTTCTAGACTGTATTCCACAGAGACTACCATTTTACATTCCTATTTAACATGTCTGAGGGTTCCAATTTCTCCATATCCTCACCAACTCTTGTTATTATCTGACATTTTGATTCTAGCCATCCTGGTGGGTATCAAATGGTATCTTATTGTGAGTTTAGTTTGCGTTTTTCTAATGACATATGATATTGAACATTTTCTCATGATGTGATTACTGGTCATTTGCATACCTTTTTTGAAGGAATGTCTATTCAAATCCTTTGCCCATTTTAAAGTTGGGTTGTCTTCTTACTGCTGAGCTGTAAGAGTTCTTTTTATATTCTGGATGCAAGTTCCTTATCAGATATATGATTTGCAAATATTTCCTCCCTTTCTTACCATTGGCTTTTTATTTTCTTGCTGCTATCACTTGTAGCACAATAGTTTTGAATTTTGATATCATCCAGTTTATTTTTTTCTTGCTTGTGCTTTTGGTGTTCTATCTAAAAAAGTTGCCTAATCCAAGGTCATAAAAATTTATACCTATATTTCCTTCTGAGATTTTAGTAGCTTTGGTTCTTATCCATGATCCACTTTGAGTTGGTTTTGTTTATGGTGTGAGGTGGGGCTCCAAATATATTCTTTTGTGTGGGTAGATACCCGGTTGTTTCAGCACCCTTTGTTGAAGACTTCTTTCCCCCATTGATTTGTCTAAGTACCTTATCCCACCTTTTTCTCCCAAATTGTATCTTGTTTATGGAATTATCAGACCTTCCTGCTGCTGCCATGGTTCAGACTCTTTAAATATTTCAAACTCTCTGGGAGTGGTGACTCAAGCCTGTAATCCCAGCACTTTGGGAGGCTGAGGTGAAAGGATTACTTGAGCCCAAGGGTTCAAGACCAGCCTGGACAATTTGGTGAGACCTCATTTCTACAGTTAATCAAAAAAATGGGCTGGGCATGGTGATATACAACGGTAGTTCTGCTACTTGGAAGGCTGAGGCGGAAGGATCACTAGAGCCCAGAAGGTCGAGGCTACGGTGGCCGTGAGTGTGCCACTGCACTCTAGCCCGGGCAACAGAGTGAGTGACTACAACTCAAAAAATAAAAATAAAAAAGTATGATGTTGATGTGTTATCATCATTAAACATAAATAAATAAATCAAACTGAGTCTGTTACTTTCTCAGCTTTTCGTTATATAAGTAATAGTCTTTGCCACTGAAACTGGGAAACATCTTAATATGTTTCTTAGTTTATTTTGTGCTGTTATAAAAGAATACCCGAGACTGAGTAATTTATAATAAACATTAACCTTTTGCACTTGAATGTCCCCCTCTCAGGAGACATAAAGAGATTGCTGGTAATTATAGAGGACAAACTTATACAAACAATGATTTTTTTTAAATGTATGTTTCCTTGAAGTTTTCCATTCAAATTTTTATTGAAAAGCAAATAAAGTGATGGAATATATACTGAGATATAATTGATCAGTTGAGTTGAAAAGTTGCCTTCAGGAATCACGAGTGCATCCTTCCACACCTTCTTTGAACAACAGACTGGACAATAAATTATGTATTACTAATGTGAGGAAGAAAACAAAACTGTATTGTCTGCTCTAACAAAAAAACACAAGGTGGAAGATGTTGAACAAATTACTGTTGCACAACATGTATCAGTGAACCTGCAATGCATGTGGATGACTGTTTCACATGTTAACCACATGTTAGAAAAATACAAGATAAATTTTTGACTTTTTTGTCATAAATAAGTTTAATATCCAAAATATCATTATAAGCCAAGTATTATTACAATAAAATAATTATTTCTAATGCTGTACTATTTAATATGAAGTGATACATTTTTCACTAGTTCATTTAAAAAGTGCAGTCAAGTTGCTGGTGGGTGATTCATAAGATGTCTCCAAGTGTAAAGGGTTAATTTATTTGGTTCATGGTGCTAGAGGCTGGGAAGTCCAAGATCAAGCAGCCACATCTGGTAAGGAACTTCTTGCTGCATCTTAACATGGCAGAAGGTATGACATGATGCATGCATGTGTGAATGTGCACCGGGGTAGGGGACAGACTTGCTTTTATAATGAACCCACTCCAGTAATGTTGACATTAATCCATCCATGAGAGCAGAGCCCTTATGACCTAATCACCTCTTAAAGGTCCCATTTCTCAACACCTTTCCCTTGGGGATTAAGTTTCCAACACATGAATGGGGGACACATTTAAACGAAAGCAGAATAGTAGATGATGTTTTAGAGTGCTTATAATAGCTTCATTTATGCAGCACCTTCTTTTACAGTGTTCAGCTTTTTTTTTTGTACATTGTAAGGGGATTGTACCAGAGGATTCTTTGCTAAAGAAATATAGTGAACTATCTTGGAGAAGAGTATTCATAAAGTTACTTTTGTAGGTCCTGCGTCCCTTCTTGTTTAGGATTTTAAGATACCTCCATCTTGATTGCTTGTTCTTTGCACACACGGGCTAAAGTTAGGCCTGCCCTTGTATTCTGAGTCTCCAGCCAGACTTTCCACTTTGGAGAAGGCTGTCAAAAAAAGCACACTGATTGAATTTTCTTTGCTGGGGCCTTCTCTTTTTAATGAGTCCTAAATGTTAGGGTACTCTGAGACTTAGTCCTCAGACATCTTCTCTTCTTTTTAATGCAAGATAAATTAATTAATTCTCATATATTCCCTTGTTTTTCTGATTCTGTGCTATTGTACAGATTTTTCCTTCTGCCTTCATGCAACTTCATACTCCCTATTCTCCGTATTTTTGAATTTTATTTACTCTTTAAGACCCTTCCTCATATCTTTTGTGAGGTAATTGTCCAGACATAGACTCTTTTCCCCCTATACCCTATACTTGGCTTGTTTTTGCCCCCTCCCTCAGGAAGTGGCCTCTGGCTAAGGCAGGTTTTTGCAGGATATGCATATTTCCTTATTTCCAGTAAGAAGTCACTTGAAGCATACTTGATTATAAAACTGCTTGCTACGCTGCCCCATGGTATGGATTTTTCACTGACCTGCCACCCTGAGTGTCTCTGTAAGTTCTAAAAAACCAATGTCTTTCCCTGCTGGACCTTGGGCCGACTTCTTTGGAAAGAACTTTATGCACAAGCCCTCACAGGTTTGGGGCTACCACATTACATCTGTCAGTTTTCTTTGAGGATGATAATCTTGTGCTCAAAATCATTGTTCCTCTTGAGTTCTTATAGTAAGTTGTTTACAGTGCTCTTATGTCAGAAATTTCCCCCTAACTTTTATTATAAAGACTTCTATTGCTTTTCTTTGAAATATAAAAAAGGCAAAATACAAAACACTAAGAAAAAATTTAAAATAATTATACTTCTATTTTATTTCTTGTGTTAGATCATAAGCTATTTGAGAAAAGCATCTATTTCTCTTTCCTCTTGGTAACCTTCTGTGTTCTAACAACTAATACAGAGAATGAATTCATCTTAAGAAAAAATTTTCCTAGATTTTTAAAAGAATGATGAGAACAGTGACATATTTACTGTCTGATTAGAGGGAAGTTTTATTTTAAAGTTGCCTTTTATCCCGTGCTTATGAGGACAGGAAGAGAACATAGAAAAGTAGAAAGATTTATTATTAGGTTTCTGAATTTTTAAAGTTTGTTTTTCATTTATGCATTAAATACTAAAATAATAAAAGTTATTGCCTTTATGCAACTCTAGTCTTCTTTAAACTGATGTAATCTAGGAGTTGTGACCAACTGGAATGTATTCCTTTTAAATTCTGTTATGAGACTGTAGTGTTAGGAAATCTGATCTGCCTGAAGCAAGATCTAGGCTTCTTAATGAAAACTATTAAATTGATTATTAAAGAAAGAAAAATAGTTTTATGTTAGCAGTGAGTTGAGTTATTAATTTAATCTTGGCTTAGACTTTGGATATTTGATTAAATTTTTAAGGCATTTTTTTCCCCATATTTTGTTTTTTCTTTATTTTTAGTTGATAATAATTGTGTATATTTACAGGGTACAATGTGATGTTTTGATCTATGTATACATTTTTCAATCAAGCTAAATGACATCATTTTACCAACTTATTTTTTTGTGGTGAGAATGTTAAAAATCTATTCTTTTAGCAGTTTTGAAATATACATTATTATTAACCATGGTCACCATTCAGTGTAATAGATAACTAAAACTTGTTCCTCCAGTCTAACTGAAACTTTGTACCCTTGATCAACTTCTTCCCTTTTTCTATTCCTCCCCTTACCTCTCTTTCCAGCCATATTGATTTTCTCAGTTGAGTGTTGCTAGCATTCTAAGAAGATTCCAAATGTAGTTGAAGTTCATATGAGAAATTCTTTCACTGTCAAAATCATGAAACACAGGTAAAGTTTAGCATATTTGACCTATTTGTTGATAAGCAATAATATAATGCAAAAGGTAACTTTCCTCAAAAGAAAACTTCCTATAAGATCCTTAAACTATCATTAGAGTTCTAGAGCTTACTTTACAGATAAGGCCCAGAGGTAGTACTTAAAAATAAGGTAGTATTAATATATGCTTATTATGATATGTGCTACATATTGTTCTAAGATAAGCATAAAGTATGTATTTATGTGTACAGTATGTTCTTGAACTCAATTCTCATGACAACTCTATGAGGTATATATTGTTATTTTCTCCAGGCCACAGATGAGGACAATTTAGGCACAGAGAGAGTAAGAAACTTGCTCAAAGTCACATGATTAACAAAGAGAACATTCGGGAATAGGAATAAACCCATACAGTCTGGTGCAGACTGTACACTTTCCTCCCTCCCTTCTTTATTTTTAGCTTGTTTATCCAAGTTATGCATCTGTGTTGGTTAAAGAATCTAATATTTCTATGAAGTTTATTGTGAAAAATAACATTTTGTCATTTCTTCCTTCCAACAGGTAACTACTTTTAGATGTTTATTTCAATATTTATATACATGTATCTAAATATTGTGCAAAGCTGCCTGATTTTTTACTTGTAGACATGATCTATTAACTTCTGCTATTGAAAATGATTATTTAGCTCTCTTTCCCTCTCCCTATCACAACTGATTCCCAATTCCCTCATAGTTATTTCATAATTTTGATTAGATAGGTATTTGGTGTTTATATTAATTGTTTATGTAAACACTATCCTCAGCTGAGCCATGCTGTAAATTGTACTTAGGTTTTTCTTTCCTGATAACACTTTTTCTTAAGGATGATAATTACCTTTTCCTTTGATCTAGTTTTTTATTTACTTATCAGTAATTTACATCTTTGCCAGTTGTCTAAATTTTATGCATCTTCTATCAGTTTCATGTTCCTAAAGAAATCTCTTCTGGAGTCTTTTGGCTAGGACCAATCTGGATCAGTTGTATGCCAGTCATGCTGGAACCTTTATTATTTTAAGTGATTCCCTTTGCTTGTTTCCTGTGATAGATTTCCTATTGCTTGATTTATTACCTTATGGTAGAGTCAGTAACATTCTCCAGTAATTTCTTAAGAAAAGGTCATGGGTGGTAGGTTTGTTGTGACCTTGCATGCCTGAAAAGTCTTATTACAACTCTGTATTGACTGAATTTTAGATCAGAAATAATTTTTTCTTAGAATTTTGATTGTATGCTCCTTTACCTCTTAGTTTCCAGTGTTACTGTTGAAAAGTCTGAAGCAATTCTGACTACCTATTTTGTGTATGAACTGTCATGTTTCATAAAATAGTAGACTCCAATTTGTTTACCGAGTTCTTAAAATTAGCACAGAACCTTGCTGTGGGTCTGCTTTCATTAATTATGCTGGATACTTGATGGGTTCTTTTATTCTGGAATCTCTTGTCCTGTCTATTAGAAATATTTCTCAGTATTCTGTTCTCTTTTTTGAGTCTCCTTTCTCTCTGAACCCACCCTTTCTCTTCTCATCCTTTCTCTTCTGTTTTCTGTCTCTTTGCCCTTTGGCTCTATTTTCTGTATATTTTCCCAACTTTATTTTCCAGGTTTTCTCCACAATTAAAATTTTTCTTCTCGTATTTTTTAATTGACATGAGCTTGTTTTTTATTTCTGAATTTTGCTGTTTATAGTATGCTGTTGTTTCACAGTTCCGTTATACTTTCTTTCCTCTATATTCATGATTTATATTTAAAATTTTTTTTCTTTCTACTTGATTTGTTTCCTGAGTTGCTTTTTCCTCTGTTTTGTTTTTTACTTTAAGAATTGTCTTCATATGTTCAGTAATCCTTGGTTGACTGCTCCTATCTAAGGATATGGTACTAAAGCTGATTAGAAACTGTGAATCCATGATTAGAGTTTGCCTCTGTGATCTTTATTTGAAGTGACCAGGCTAAGTAGTTTTGGTAGTGTAAGAATTGCAGTTGTTCTAATCACAGTCCCCAAATCTTTGTGGCTTAACACAGTAAAAGTTTATTTCTCACTAGCATAAAGGGTCTGTGTTGGTATTTTTGATCAGCTAGAACCTTCTATGTGGGCATTTGTTTATCATTCTTGAGAAGGGATCAAAGGAACTTCTACATCTAGCTAGCATGGAAGATTGTGCAGAATTGTCATAGGTGATGCTTGAATATAGTATAATTTTAACAACCTGATCATCTGGGAAGAAAAAGCTCTAATTTGTAGCATTTGCTTTTTTCCATTGTATAAATGATACTCTGTCGTGACCAATTTCAGGCCATCAGCATGATGTCACTGAATACAGAATTAGGAAGAGATATGCCCAACAGGCTTTCATGCCAACTCTGGCATACCACTGTTACCACCAACCACATTCCATTGGCCAGAACTATGTTGAATGGCTCCATCTAAATTCAGGGAAGAATGGAAAATGTAGACAAATTGTGTTCCCTGGAAGTAAGGGAACTAAATGTTAGCAAATAGGCAGCAGTGACTGTTGTATTTGTTATCTCCATTGTCATCATCTTTACATCTAGGTAGAGTTTCCACAGGATTATGTTCTTTTCTCCTGCCTGAAAGGTAAAGAAGGTCTGGCTATAGGTATTCTGGGAGCTGATTAGAAGAAGATGTCTAGAGATTTTAGCATCCGATATGTGTACATTTACATAACCCCCATCTTTTCAGTGTGATCTCTGTATTCATTTTATGTTACTGCTGCAACAAATTACCACAGTTTTAGTGGCTTAAACTTATTATCACATACTTCTATGGGTTAGAGATCTGACATGACTGGTACTCTGGTAATAATGTAGCGAATTCCGGGCAGGCCTCTCAGGCTCAGTGTTAGTAAACAAGCTTCCTGCCAGCGTCTCAAACTAGAGCTTAGGTACTCACTGCTGGGATCGAAAAGCAACCAAGCAGCTTACCATTAGGTCGCTACCTTAATACTGACCAATCAGAACAGCTATAGCTTACAGCTAGTGCTAGCCAATTGACTTGGACTTAGGGGTATATAAGCACCAGGTTTTCAACCCCAGATGGGCAATCCCTTTGGGTCCCCAGAGAAGCTCATGGGAGCCCAGATGGGCAATCACTTTGGGTCCCAGAGAAGCTCGTGGGAGCTTCTCTGTCCTCTCAATAAATCCTGCTTTCTCAACAAAACAAAAAAATCTGCTGTGGGTTTTCCTAGGCTAAAAGCAAGGTGTCAGTAAAGCTACATCCCTTTCTGAAGGCTTGAGGGGGGCATCTATATCCTTGCCTTTTCCAACTCCAGCAGGCCCCATTCTATGGCGCATTTTCATAGCATCTCTGATTCTTTTTTCTGATTACGGTGTCTTCCTTTACCCTACAGCCCAGGAAAGATTCTCAGATTTAAAGACCCATGTGATATGGTTAGGCCCACCCAGAAAATCTGGGATAATCCCCCATTTCAAGGTCCTTAATTTAGTCATATCTGCAAAGAGGCCTTTTGTCCTGTCAAGGGCACATATTTACAGGTTCCAGGTATTAAGATGTTGTCATTTTTGGTGGGCCATTATTTTGCCTCTCATAGTACCCTTTGCTCTCTGAAGAACCATTGTTTATCTGTTCCTAGGTAATCCTACAAACTTTTCATGGGAATGTTTGTAGAGGGAAATTTATAATAATCCTTTTAAAGCAGACTTTTAGTCAGTCTTCCTTATTTTACACCTGTCTCTTCATCCTCACTTCCACAAGTACTTAAAAGCATTAATTCCTGAGTCTTTGTCTGTTTTGTGATAAAACTTAGTTGGTTTTTTGATTTCCCTCTCACCAATTTAGGATTAAATTTTCTGAAGTCTGCTTATTACTTTACCATTCATTAACCTCTTTCAAAATATTGTTCTTGTCTTCCTTTCCCATTCTCCTCATCCTTGTGGGTTTATATCTAAGCAAGCAAATAAAAAAAGTTTTAATATTGTCTTAGCTGGAGTTTGAGTAGTCAACGAAAGCAGATGTGTATCTACCATCTTAATTAAACAGAACTTACACTTTTAGCTTCTACATCATACTGCCACCACTTTAGTGCCTCTTTTTTTGTGTGTAAGGTAACCCAGATATTGAATAATATAATTGAATGTGGGTCTTATCTTCTGGATTACAAATTCATTTATTTAGTATACTTTTATTGAGTACTCTATGCTAACAACTCTGCTGAACATTTCAAATACAAAGTTCAGATTCTGGTGTTAGAATTCAGACCACCACAAAGGAAATTTAAGCACATTGTTACAGATGTCTAATAGGAATAAAAACAATACCAAGGAAGCATGGAGAAAGAAGAAAATTTATTTTTTGAGGAGTCAAAACAGACTTCATAGAAGCAGTAGTGTTTGAACTGTGTCTTTAAAAGGGTGTTGCTAGAGAATGGAGGGACGAAGATATTCCAAGACAGAAGTGGAAAAATATGAAGGGAGTGATGGTGAAAAGTTCACTGTGGCTGGAACAGATTATATAGGGGGAAGGAAGATGATATAACCTCAGGTAGGTCTGTATTCGATTTTCAAGGATATTTTATGGCATGGTAGGGAGTTTGTATTTAGATCAGATGGAAACTGGAGGTCTTTAAGAAAGGAAGTAACAAGTATTCTACATCTTTGGTTAAGTTTATTTCTACTGTTTTTTGTTTTTCATTTTAATTCTTGGGGTTTTTTGGGGGGTAGTATTTTGATTGGAATTGTTTTTCTTAATTTCTGTTTCAGAGTGTTCATTGCTAGTGTATAGAAATACAACAGATTTTTGTGTGTTTATTTTGTATCTGTCAACTTTGCTGAATTTGTTTATTAGCTCTAACAGGTTTTTATGGATTTTTCTTAGGGTTTTATGGGCATAATATCATGTTATCTGTGGAAAAAGATATTAATAGTTTTACCTCTGCCTTTCCAATTTGGATACCTGT
This sequence comes from Tarsius wallacei, assembly GCA_963574415.1. Taxonomy (NCBI): domain Eukaryota; kingdom Metazoa; phylum Chordata; class Mammalia; order Primates; family Tarsiidae; genus Tarsius; species Tarsius wallacei. The sequence goes on along the minus strand of CAUYQG010176116.1, from coordinate 9,721 downwards.
TTGGGATTTTTTTATAAATAACTTTTAATTATTGATTTTTTCACCCAGTTGCAATGTGGTTAGAGAATATAATTTTTATGAAACTAATGCTTTTAAATTTGTTAATCATTCCTTTTATTTTCTTTGCTATTTTATTTTTAAGCACCTATACATGTATCATTAAATAATGTATTATTTACCTTTGAATGTTTTTGAATTTCATATTAGTGGAATGATTACATATCATTCTGGTATTTGCTTTTTCTCCTCCTGCTAGGGACTGAATTGTATCCTTCCAAAACTCATATGATGAAACAACCCCTAGTGTGATAGTACTTGGAGATGGAGCCTTTGGGAAGTGATTAGGTTTAGATGAGGTCATGAAGGTGGGATCCTCTTAGTAAGATTATTGCCCTTCTAAGAAGGCATACTACAGAGCTTACTTTTGCGCTCTAACCTGCCATGAGAGGACACAGTGAGAAGTGGTCATCCATAAGAAAGAAGAGCCCTCACCAGAAATGATCATGTTGGCACCTTAATCTTGGACTTCTAGTCTCCAGAACTGTGAGAATATAAATTTTTATTATTTAAGCTACGCAGTCTGCAGTCCTCTGTTCTGGCAACCTGAATTAAGCCCTCTTCCTCTTTTCCACATTAAGTTTTAGAGCATCATTCATATTTAATGGCGTAACTTACGTGTAAGATTCCGTCCCATACTATAACTTATCCATTCTGTGATTGGTGGGCATTTGGGTTGTTCTCAGCTTTTTTGTTTTTGCAAACAGTGCTTTTAAGGACATTCTTCTATGTGTCTCCTAGTGTACAGGCTAAGAGTTTGTTATAAACAGTTTACCCTTGAACAACACAGGTTTGGACTGCGTGGGTCTACTTATATGCAGATTTTTTTTCAATAAACGAAATTTTTTAGAGATTTGTGACAATTTGAAAAAACTCACAAACTATGTGACTTAGAAATATAGAAGAAAGTAAGAAAAAGTTAGGTATATTATGAGTGCATAAAATATGTGTAGATACTAGTTTATTTTATCATTTACTACCACAAAATATATATAACCCTATTATAAAAAGCTAAAATTAATCAAAACTTATGCAAACACATACTGTACATGGTGCCATTCTCAGTCAGAACTGTAAACAAATGTAAAGATGCAACATTAAATAATAACTGCATAAAATTAACAGTAGTATATACTGTACTACTGTAATAGTTTTGCCACCTCCTGTTGCTATTGCTGAATACAAGTGTTAATGTGTATCTGCTTAAAATGCTGTGTGGTGCTAATTCTCTCCTCATCATCAGTTGTCTCTCCACTAAGTTGCATATAGCAGTAAAAAGTGATCTCTCCTGGTTCTTGTGCATTTTTCATATTTAACTGCAACACTATAAACCTTGAGTAACACCACAGGACCCACACAAAGTGCCACTAGTGATGCTGAAGTGCTCCCAGAAACAAAGTCATGACATTAGAAGAAAAAATTGAATTGCTTGATATGTTCCTTAGATTGAGGTCTGCAGCTATGGTTGCCCACTATTTCAAGATAAATAAATTCAATGTAAAGGCAGTTGGAAAATAAGAAAAGGAAATTTGTGAAATTTTATTTGCATCATTGCATCTATGCTGGCAGGCAAAAAAGCCATGCGCATTTTGTGAAATACATGTTCATCTTGCATTGAAAATGTAGTTTTTATGTGGGTGCAGGATTGCTATAAGAAAGGCATATATAGGGCCTCCCAGCCCCCAATAAACCCCAGAACACCCAGGGGAAAAAAAAGGCATATCTATGGATTCTAGTATGATTCCAGAAAAAAGCAAAGTTATTATATGACAATTTAAAGCAAAAGGAAGGTGAAGAATCTAAAGTTGGAGAATTTAATGCTAGCAAAGGATGGTTTGATAATTTCAGAAAGAGGTTTGGTGTTAAAAATGGCAAGGAGAAGCTAGGGATTGCCTACCAAAAAGCAGCAGCAGAGTTCCCAAATGTCATTAAGAAAATCATTGAGGAGAAAGTATGTCTGCCTGAATAGATTTTTCATGAAGATGAAAGTGCTTTATTCTGGAAAAATAATACCACAAAGGACATTTTTTAGTAAGAAAGAGAAGCAAGCACCAGGATTTAAGTCAGGAAGGGATAGCTAACTCTGCTATTTGATGAAATGCATTCAACTTTATGACCAGGACTGCCCTTATCCCTAAAGCTACTAACCCTGAGCCTTGAAGGGAAAAGACAAGTACCAGCTGCCAGTCTCTTGATTATATATACAAGAAAGCCTAGACAAGGAGAACCTTTTTTTTTTTGGTTCATCAATATTTTGTAACTGAAGTTAGGAAGTACCTTGTCACTAAAGTTCTTTTGATATTGGTCAGTGCCCCTGTTATCCCAGAATTCCATGAGTTTGACACCGAAAGCATTAAAGTGGTCAACTTGCTCCCAGACAGTCTCTAATTCAGCCTATAGATCGAGGGTCATAAGGACCTTTAAGGCTCATTACATAGGGTACCCTATGGAAAGGATTGTCAACACCATGGGAAAGAACCCTGATAGAATAGTCTGGAAGGATTATATCCTTGAAGTAGCACTTGTTCTTATAGAAAAAGCCATGAAAGCTATCAAGCCCAAAACAATATATTCCTACTGGAGAAAATTGTGTCCAGATGTTATACATGACTTCACAGGATTTACTACAGAGTCAATCAAGGGAATCTTAAAGAGATTATGAATAAAGTGAAAAAGATAATGGGGTGAAGGGTTTTAAAATATGGGTTTCAAGATCTCATAGACAGCACACTAGAGGAATTAACAGAAGAGGACTTGGTGAACAGGAGTGCTTTTGAATCAATGATAGGTGATGATGAGGAAGAAGACATGGAAGAAAGCAGTGCCAGAAAACAAATTGACATTAGGTCTGACAGAAGCATCTGATTATTCAAGACTGCTTTTGACTTCTTTTATAACATGGACCCTTCTATGACATGGGCACTGAAACTAAAGCAGATGGTGGAATATGGATATAGAAATACTTTTAGATAAATGAAAAATTAAAAGAGTTGGACAGAAATTACAGTGTATTTTCATGAAGTTACACCAAGTATGCCTGCCTCTCTTGCCTCCTCTTCTGCCTCCTTCTCCTCTTCCACCTGGAACAGCAAGACATACCCTTCCTCTTCTGCCTCTTCAGCCTGCTTAATGTGGAGACAAAGATGAAGTTTTTGTTTCCATATAATGAATAGTAAATAAATTTTCTCTGTCTTATGGTTTTCTTAATAACATTTTTTCCTTAGCTTTCTTGATTGTAAAAATACCATATATAATATATGTAACATACAAAATATGTTAATTGACTGTTCATGTTATCAGTAAGTTCTCTGGTCAAAGGTAGACTATTAGCAGTTACATTTTAGAAGAGTCAAAAGTTATACGTGGATTGTCAGTTGTGTGTGGGATCAGAACACCTAACCCCTCTGCATTGTTCAGGGGTCAGCAATCTGTGTAACTGCCAGTGTTCAATTGTTTTTGATCTTCAAAAACAGTGGTTTCATATATTTTAGAATGGTGTCTAGGAGTGAAAGTACTGGTTAATAAAACTTTCCCCAAGTGATCGTACATTTACCATCCCACTGGTGGGACTGAGAGTTTCTCTGGCTCCATATATTTGGCAACATTTGATATTTCATATTTTTACACTTTTGGAGATATGGTGCATGTGAAGCTATCTCATTATTATTTTAATATGTATTTTTCTTAGTTACTATTGGGGTTTAGCATCTTTTCATTTGTCTGTGGACCGTTACATTTTCTTTTCTGTGAAATTCCTATTCATGATTTTGCTTATTTTTCTATTGCATTATTTGAGAGGCTGACTCTTACTGGTATATGAATTGCTTGGTTGAGTTTAATAAATATTTGTTTAGCCAGTTTATGGCTTTAGGTCATGTTTATGTACAGATGAGTAAGATGGATCAACTTTTACCTCAGTCTGCATTTAATAAAGGTTAGACTTAATTGCAGTTTCCACATTTGTTTCTTCCATTCAAATATAGATTAGCTATATGAATTATTTATAACTTTACTTCCTTGATTCAGTTTACTCATTTGTAAAACAATTGGCTTTGACTAGTTAATATCTAGCTTCTCTTTTACTAGTATATGTAATTCATCTAAATTTTTTTGTTGGTATTTGAAACTTGGAAATATGTTACTTTCATTGTAGTGTTAAACTATAAAGAATTGGGTTTTTTCCTTTCTTTTTCATCATTTGCTTCTGTAACATGTAATTTAAGTCAGTTCTTCAAGAATCCCTCTCTTAGATGGATTTCCCAGACAGATATTACTACCTTTTATTTTTAAAATTCTTAAAATGCTATTAAACCTATAAACTCAATTCTAATGTATATGAATTATTCTTTCTCAGAGTGAAGATACACAACAGCAAATCATCAGGGAGACTTTCCATTTGGTATCTAAGAGAGATGAAAATGTTTGTAATTTCCTAGAAGGAGGATTGTAAGTAATGCATTTCATAGACATTTCTAAGTTTTCACTGTATGATTAAAATATGTATTGAATAAATACTGTTTTAAAATATGTATTAAATAAATTTGTATTAAATACGGTTTAATCAATTTATGGTAAAATTTTCCTAATTTTGATTAATTGAATTAGATGAATTGCCACCTGGGTTAGCTATAAATCTAACTTAGTTAATTATTTTTAAAGCTATGCAATCTTTTTTTTTCTTTTTAAAGATTTCATAAGAGCATTTTATATAAAGGCAGTATATTTATATGGTAAAAATTCATACATTGCAGGGAAGTATAAAATGTAAAATAAGAATCTCCCAACCTTAGTCCTTCTCCCCAGTTTCTTAATGTATCCTTCTAGAAAATTAAGTTTGCCTTGACTAACATATAAAAGTATAACCTTAAAAAATTTTACTTATGAGATGACACAATGTATGCTCATTTGCATGTTGCTGGTTTTTACTTAATATTTAGAAAAGCTTTGCATATAAGCACAACTAGAGTAACTCATTCTTTTTAATGACTGCAGAGTATTCCTTACTGTGTATGTTCATAAACATTTGGGTTATAGTTTATATTTTACTATTACAAACAAAACTGAAGTCTGTTTTTACATTTATTATCTGCACAACTATATAGAGATTAGAATTCAACTAAATAATTTTTCTATTTTTAAAATGAATAAGAATAACTTAAAATTAGTTTGCCAAATACTATTAAAAATACTTTAATGAGTTTCAGGAAAGCAGTTTGTTCTCAAATATTTTCATAAATGTCTCCTCCTCTGTTTATATCATTAATACACTTAAGATACTGTCTAATTGAGAATTCAAAAACTAAACTTTAGCGAGACTTACTATGAATCACAGATCAGTCAGAGAAACCTAGACTTTTTGTATTTTAGTGTGTTTGATGCATATTATAAGAAATAGTTTGGAGAACAGGGAATTCATTGTTATAAGTTATTTTTTATCATGTGGAATGCTTACTTTTGTTTCCTAAAAGGTTATATCATGTTGCACTTAAGTGTGCAATGCACACTTATACATTTTGCTGTTAACTCAAGACTTCTAATTTAATAATTGAGACAATTGTACCTGCTTCTGCTTTTGAATATTACTTGTACTTTACTTGTACTGTTAAACTTTCCTGTACGAATTTAGTTGTCTTTGCCATTATTATTACTTCGTCTCATCCCAGCCTTGGAATTTCTTATCTCCTAGGAAACCTAATCACCCAGCACAGAGCAATGCATATAGTAGACGTGCAAGAACCTGAGTGATCTAACTAGGGTGCCATTTGAACTAGAAATTATGACTTGAAATTGTGATTGTTCTTTCTTAATCTTATAAAAAATAGAAAGCAAATATTGTATGAGATGAGGCTACACATCTAGTTTTACTCCTAGTTTTGTCACTAACAAGCTGATATCCTTGGTCTAGTTATGTAAATTTTTGGACCTCAGTCTTCTATGTAAAGTGAGATATTTGGGTTAAGAGCTTTTCTGTAAAATTCTGTGTTTTTATATGGTGAATTCAGTTATCTCTTAGCTCAGTTTTCTTGCAGTTATATTTCAAAACGATGTATTTTTAGAAGGGATCATGACAGTAAATCTTTCCAGAACTTAAGAAATGTCATTCTTTTTTTTTTTTTTTTTCCTAGTTGGTAATCAATCTTAAGCTGTGTAACTTACTGTGACCTATGGAGTTAAATCTAGTAAGCACTTACAAATGCCCTATGATCTAATTTCTGCCTACTTCTCTGACTTTGTTTACTAATCTTTTCTTGCCCACTGGCCTTTTCTCTTCCTTGAACCTACATACTTTATTCTTGATAAAATGGCCTTTTTATTAGTTGTTGCCTTAGCCTGAAATGCTCTTCTGAATTTTTTCATGGCCAGATCCTTATCATCAGATTTCAGCTTAAGTATCACTCTTTCTTAATGCACAGTCTGCAGTAGCAAACCCATCGATATGACATCATCGTATTTTAATTCTTTATTCGGCTTTTTCCACTATCTGGTAATTTTCTGGTTTGTTTGTTGCTTTTTCCTCACTCTCAGTGCCTGGCACATAACAGCTACTCAGAGAATAGTTTAATGAATGAACGAACTAAAATTAATGAGTAGCTTCTTTTATTTGATATTTCTGAAGAAAATAGCCATTTTACTTAGTCTCTGAATAAGTTCACTCAAACGCTATGCCACTAAAAGTCACCTTTCATTTTACAAAAGGTTTTTAAACAAATTGTCCATTTGCTTGAGCTAATGAAAATGTTTTACATTTTGTTTCCATTAACATTCAATTGTTTTGTTCTATCATTTAGATTAATTGGAGGATCTGACAACAAACTGATTTATAGACATTATGCAACATTATATTTTGTCTTCTGTGTGGACTCTTCAGAAAGTGAACTTGGCATTTTAGATCTAATTCAAGTAAGTTAACACTTGCCTCTTACTATCTTAAATGAAAATTTGGCATTTATATTTTTTAAAACATGTTTTAAAATTTCTAAAATGTTTTGTTAAGAAATAAAGTGTTTTATAGTAGATATTATGTAGGTAAAAGAGGGACAAGGGTTGTAGAAACAAGTAAACTGTAATCTGATTAAGACTAATCACAACTATTTTTATCATGCCCTTTTTCCCTATTCATGTAAGTTACTACAAGGAGCCCAAGACTTATGGGTCTCTTACCACATGTATTCAAACTGACTCTAAAACCTACCTCTCCCTGTCTCCTGAAAATCTTTCATGGTGTCCCTGAAACTCAAGGTCAGTCATCAGCAAATTCCTTTTTATCTGCAGCCTCTTCTGCATTACTTCACCTTTTTGCTCTAAGTTATATATCTTTCTTCCCCAGTGATATGACCTGCAGCCTTTTCAAGTACTAGCCATTTTCTCTCTGGCTTCTTCACACCATTGAGCCTAAAAGTGTTCTCTTGGCTTCTCATTGCTTTTACCAGACCATCCTCTCCTCTTTTATCTTATGTTCTCAAACTGTTCCACCTTCTACCCTTCTAGTTGCAGTCATCAGTCATCTCCACCTCCCATTCATTGGAGATTTTGTTAAGAACTGTGAAAGGTCTGAGAATTTACTCTTTTTACAAGCTAACAAGTTAGCCTGCCACAGTTTCATGGAAGCTGGCAAAAGACAGGAGACTTCTGGGCCTGAGAAGAAAGACCTTATTACTAACAGCAAAAGCATTAGCTAAAGTAATAGCATTTGCTTGCATCGATTCCCCAGTTCCCAAAGGTGACACGAAGAGGGCCAGGTGATAACTGCACACATAGTGGATTGATTTACAGATGAGGAATCCCAAGCTTAGGGAATCAGTATTTTTTTTTTATAATGAATACTAAACATGTCTGCCCTTGTCCAGGAGGAAGAGACTGTCTGTTGCTTCCAAGGGTTTAGTAAACCTATCTTTTGCTGTGGAAGAAGACAGTCTATTTTCCAGGGTTATTTGTTATACAAATGTGCTTAAAAAGATTGTCCAGAACGAAGAATTTAGTGCCTCTGCTCAAATATGTGCAGAAACCTGGAGTCCATGAAAAATTATCTTCTAGCAGATTTTGGTTCTTAGTTCACTGACATTTGCTCCAATACTGCTTGTTTTATAATTCTTGGTGATTTCATTGTTCACATGTAAAATTCTTCCAGTATCCTGGTGTCTTTAAATCTGAAACTCCTCTCCCCCAGTGAATTTGCCCTATACCTCCCCTCACTATGTATCCATTTTTAGACTTTATCTAAACAGCAACCCTTCCATAATCTTAGTTTTGTCGTTTTCTCTCTCTGCCACATCTTATCTTTTCTTATCACTATTTCTGTTACTCTAAAAAGTCTTTGTGCCTATTGGAACCCTCAGTTTTTCAAATCTGTTATTTTTTCACTGTACCTGATTCTGAGGATGTCTTAGTTCCCTTATCCAACTTAAATTCCATGGTCAGTCATGTTAATCATAGCTTTGTATAAACTCAACTCCCTGTCTGTACCCATACATCTGAGGGAAAAAAATATAACAGTATTTACTAGTCTCATTTTAAATTCATGATCCCTTAGCTCAGTGAGTCCTTAATGCTACCAGCAATCATTTTCTATTTCTCTGGTCCATTTACTCTCCCATACTCTTAGGTGACACCTGATACAATCTCTCTCTTCAGACCTCTAGCACTTCTAGCTCCTTGCTTCCTACTTCACAGAGAAAACTGAAGCAATTAGTAGAAGAGGACTTCCATACACTCCCACTGTCTGCCTGTTTACAATTGTGCCCATGTGCTCTATTGTGTCTTTTTTTTTTTTTTTTTTTGACATCTTATCTTGCTTTGTCTCCCAGGCTAGAGTACAGTGGCATAATCTAGCTCATTGCAGCTTCTAACTCCTGGGATCCTTCCACCTCGGGCTTCTGAGTAGCTGGGACTACAGGCACATGCTACCATACCCAGCTAGGTGTTTTATATGAAGGCTGAACTCACCATTCTCCCAGCTAAGGCCAACCCATCTACTTATATACTAGTATCCACCTCCTCATTTCTCTAGCAATTCTCCCCCTTTCTTCGCTATTGTTGTTTTCTCCTCTGTCTTCTAGATCATTCTTGTCAGCTTACAATATGTTCTCTCATCTTAAAAAAAAAAAAAAAGAATTCTCTCCCTACTTCCTTCTCCAGCTACTTCCTCATTTCTCTACCTCACTTTATAGCAAAATGCTTTTTTTAAAAAAAGTGCAGACTGTCTCCAGTTTTTCTTTATCTATTCTCTCTTGAACCCATTCCCATCAGGTTTTTAGCCTTATTGTTGCTGAACCCAAGGATGCTTATCACTTCTCTTTATTTTATTAAGATTGTTGATCACTCTTCTCCATGAAATACTTTCTTCACTTGGCTTCTAGGACAATGTACTTGCCTGGTTTTCATCGTACCTCTTTAGTTACTTTATTTTGGTTTTCTGGTCTCTCCTACCTCTAAATGTTGATAATGCCCCAGGGTCAGTTCTTGGATGTCTTCTCTTTTTTGGATCTACTCATTTGCCAGGGGATTTTTCTCCAGATGTTATCTATATATTGATGACTCCATAATTTGAATCTTTAATTCAGGCCTTTTCTCTTAAATCCTGACTTGATTACCCAACTACCTAGTGTATCTTTCCACTTGGGTCTCTTTTTTTTTTTTTTTAAGATGAGAGAACATATTGTAAGCT